>JANHMN010000462.1:0-20197 GCA_030674055.1 Rhabdomys pumilio
AAACCCAGGGCGGACCTGAGTTAAATAGGGAGAGGAAGAGGGGGGGGCTGGGGAGGAATGTTTAATTGGCTCCACCCTCTGGCCTTCAGGTACCTCATTAGTATGTAAATCTCTCTAGGGCCTGGGGCCTGTTTATCACGCCACCTGTGTATGTAACTGAAGGGTGAAGGTGGAATGGAGATTAGACCTCATGTCAGGCCCAACATATGAGCAGTTAAATTTATCAATGTTTAAAAATGAGCAAATTGGATTGCTTTTATTGTATGTAAAATTGTGGAAATGTACCTTTCTTCACATTCATTCACTAGCATACTCTACAAATTTCTTGAGTTTGTGCTACATTCAGTTTCCAAGGTCAGGAAAAGACAAGCAAATCTCATGTGCTACAGGAGGTGTGACAGGAAGCATAAAATGCTGAGAAGCAAGAGGGAGAAGCTATATGAAAGGCAGTCTTCCCAGAGGACACAGGCTTGAAGAGTGAAAATCTATTTCAGATGCCTTTGACTCAAGGCAAGTTAATGGTTAACTGAAGAAAAACCACAATTCAATATCAGACAAAATCACATTGGTGAGTGTTAGGGGAAGAGAGAAGATAGCTGTAAAAGTAAACTGTAAGTGAATCATAATATTTCCTTAGAAATAAATATTTATTTTAAAACGGTAATATTTCTACCTCTCTATAAGAACACATGCCATTTATGTTTATGTGTGTGGACATTTTTATGTATATTGCTGAAATGTCTACCATATCTCCATCTAATTATGCCACTGTAAGCATCAACGCTGAGAGGCAACAAGCCCAAAATGAAGAGCCTAGCCATACCTGACTCTCTAAACCATGTGAAGACACAGGGGGCAGCTCACCAGCAATCTGCCTGGATCAAGCATAGACCTGCCTACCAATACTACATCCTGTTGAACAAACTGTAATGTGCTCTTGAACTTCTTTTTTTTTTTTGATAAAAAAAAATTTGACACAAAAACATTTAAAGAAGGAATATCTACTTTAGAGATGTAAGACAGTTGTTTTTATTGCTAGCTACTGATGGGATGTAAATTATTCTCAATGATAAACAATCAAATCGTCATCTTATGTTAATTTTATACAAGTATATCTATAGTAAGGTAAATTAGCCTCCAATTTTTGAAACTCTCAAATCATTTTATACAAAGCAGACGACAGAGAGAGGCAGGAACGAAAATAAGGAATTGTGGTAAATATCACTACTTAGCTCATTCAGCAATCAGAAATAATTTTGCTCCCAAGTGTTGACTATAAGTGGTAGGATAAACTATAGGCTCACTATTTGATTATAATAATACAGGAATATTTGTTTAGATCATACATCAAACCCCACCATGCCTTCAAAGCTGTTGTCTTTTATTTTTCACTATCGTTCATTCATAAAGACAAAGAAACATAAAGTAAAGCTAGAGATATAAAACAAAGAATTGAAACAACTGAAAAATTCTAGAAGGACATTTATCATACTGAATGAAACTTCAGTCCTCTGAAGCTTAAATTCTTGATTTACCTAATGTCTGAGCCAATAATAAGTACAAAGTCATGAAAATGTACTGAAATAATTGTAAACTCTAGTAATATTTATATGTGTGGAATAAATATATCTAGTTAAACATTAATTATGAATTTTCCTCTTGAACTAATTTTTTTCTCTCCTTTAATTGCACTTAGAATAATGCCTCTTCATCTGCAAGTACTGGAAAAGCACGGGATGTGAATCACAGACTTCCAAATAAATGAATTGCTCCATATCCTATGACCATCTATACATAGACCATCTTCAAAGATTCCATAAATACCCTATCACTGAGGAGACAGCAAGTATCTTTCCTCCACTATGCACGCAAATTTTGGAAAATACATGTGTGGCATTCATAAGTATTTCCATGAAGAAAACACCTACAGTCCTGTGGAGTTCATCATTTGACAAATGCAAATACTTCCCTCATCAGTCAGATCCTTCTGAACTTACTGACGGTGACTGGAATCCTTAAGGGCCTGTTAAAATTTCTGAAGACAAAAGCTAAGATGAAGGACACGCCACTCCAAGTCCATGTGCTACTTGGCCTAGCTATCACTACACTAGTACAAGCTGTAGATAAAAAAGTGGATTGCCCCCAATTATGTACATGTGAGGTCAGGCCTTGGTTTACCCCCAGATCCATCTATATGGAAGCATCTACAGTGGACTGTAATGATTTAGGGCTTTTAAACTTCCCAGCCAGATTGCCTGCGGACACACAGATTCTGCTCCTACAGACTAACAATATTGCAAGAATTGAACATTCCGTAGACTTTCCAGTAAACCTTACTGGCCTGGACTTATCTCAAAACAATTTATCTTCAGTCACTAATATCAATGTACAGAAGATGTCTCAGCTTCTTTCTGTGTACCTGGAGGAAAACAAGCTAACTGAGCTGCCTGAAAAGTGTCTGTATGGACTGAGCAACTTGCAAGAACTTTATATTAATCACAACTTGCTCTCTACCATTTCTCCCGGAGCCTTTATTGGCCTACACAACCTTCTTCGCCTTCATCTCAACTCAAACAGACTGCAGATGATCAACAGTAAGTGGTTTGATGCTCTTCCCAATCTCGAGATTCTGATGCTTGGAGACAACCCCATCATCAGAATCAAGGACATGAACTTTCAGCCTCTCCTCAAGCTTCGCAGCCTGGTTATAGCTGGCATAAATCTCACGGAAATACCAGATGATGCCTTGGTTGGATTGGAAAACCTGGAAAGCATCTCCTTTTATGATAATAGGCTTAATAAGGTACCCCAGGTTGCTCTTCAAAAAGCTATTAACCTCAAGTTTTTGGATCTAAATAAAAATCCTATTAACAGAATACGAAGGGGTGATTTTAGTAATATGCTACACTTGAAGGAGCTGGGGATAAACAATATGCCTGAGCTTGTCTCCATTGACAGTCTCGCTGTGGATAACTTGCCAGATTTGCGAAAAATAGAAGCTACTAACAACCCCAGATTGTCTTACATTCACCCTAATGCGTTTTTCAGACTCCCAAAGCTAGAATCCCTCATGCTAAATAGCAATGCCCTCAGTGCCCTCTACCATGGTACCATAGAGTCTTTGCCAAACCTCAAGGAAATCAGCATACACAGCAATCCTATCCGGTGTGACTGTGTAATCCGCTGGATTAACATGAACAAAACCAACATTCGGTTTATGGAACCAGATTCTCTGTTCTGTGTGGACCCACCTGAATTTCAAGGCCAGAATGTTCGTCAAGTGCATTTCAGGGATATGATGGAAATCTGCCTCCCTCTTATAGCTCCTGAGAGCTTTCCTTCTAATCTGGATGTAGAAGCTGACAGCTATGTTTCGCTTCACTGCAGAGCTACAGCAGAACCCCAGCCTGAAATCTACTGGATCACACCTTCTGGTAAAAAACTACTGCCAAATACTCTGAGAGAGAAGTTCTATGTTCATTCTGAAGGCACACTAGACATAAGAGGCATAACCCCAAAGGAAGGTGGGCTGTACACCTGCATAGCAACTAACCTAGTTGGTGCTGACTTGAAGTCTATTATGATCAAAGTGGGAGGTTCTGTTCCTCAGGATAACAATGGGTCACTGAATATTAAAATAAGAGATATCCGGGCCAATTCTGTTCTTGTGTCTTGGAAAGCAAGCTCTAAAATTCTCAAATCCAGTGTTAAATGGACAGCCTTTGTCAAGACTGAAGACTCTCATGCTGCCCAAAGTGCTCGGATACCAGCAGATGTCAAGGTATATAATCTTACTCATCTGAAACCATCTACCGAGTACAAAATTTGTATTGATATTCCCACCATCTATCAGAAAAGCAGAAAACAATGTGTGAATGTCACCACGAAGAGTCTCGAGCATGACGGAAAAGAATACGGAAAGAGTCACACAGTATTTGTGGCCTGCGTTGGAGGCCTTCTGGGGATCATTGGTGTAATGTGTCTTTTCAGCTGCATCTCACAAGAGGGGAACTGTGAGGGTGACAACAGCTATGCTGTGAATCACTGTCACAAGCCAGCCTTGGCATTCAGTGAACTTTACCCTCCACTAATCAACCTCTGGGAGTCCAGCAAAGAAAAAAGGGCATCATTGGAAGTAAAAGCAACTGCTATAGGTGTGCCGACAAATATGTCCTAAAACAACCAACCAAACCTACTTCAAAGGAAAGCTGGAGACTGCAGTAGTGCTTAAACATCAACAACAGAAAACAGGCAGAGGAATGTCACTTTCTGAAAGGAAGACTCAGCGTCGCCAATGCTGCTTCTGACCAAGGGAAAGGGGTGAAAGTTCGGCATTTTTAATTGACTGGATTCAAAGGGTACTGTGGCAACCAAATAAAACAATTCCATTTTCTAGAACTTTCATGTAACTTTTATGTCAGGACTGCAGTTAACGTGAACATTTCTGTATTTTTTTTAAGTATAGAAAAGTAGTTGAACTGAGCAATACCTCCTGTGTTGTATTACACATATTAGCCACGAGTTTTTGCAGTGACCAGATAAACTTGAATTGACACGTGGTGTAATGGAAAGGACAAATTCTGTAGAGTAGACACAGTGAGTATGTGGACTTCTTTTATAAGGAAAAAATACATTTTGGATTAAAATCAATTGCTTTTGTCTTGTTTTGTTTCTAAATAAAGAATAATTTCTGGGAAATATCATCTGATTAGAAGTCATTTACGTACAAATATTTTTTAAAGGTGTTTATTAAAATGGGTTTGGAAACCACATTTTTTTGATACACAAAATAAATTTTAGACAGCAATTTACCAATATTAAAAAATTAGAATATCATATTTAGCACTTTAAATATCAATTAAACCATCCAGGAAATTATGATACATTTAAAGATTGTTTTTGAAACAGGAAGCTCTGGAAGAGGATTTAATTATTAGGTTCAATGACGAAAATCTAATACTGAGGTAAGTTAACCTTAATTTTAATAATGAATCAGTCAGCTGGGAGTGGCTACTATGCAAAAACTTTGCCATGTCAATATGCTTATGTATCTAAACATATTTACACATTTCTTTGAGATTCAATGAGCTTCAGTGATATAACAAATAATTTAATAATCTGTCCCACCACAAACGCAGTAATGTAATCACATGTCCCGTTTTAATAGCAAGATTTTAGAATTTTACTATAAAATATGAATATATAGGAAAACTTTGTGAGGTTCAACTTTTTGAAACCCTAACTTCTATATTTTTTCTCTATTCGATATAAAAACCATGTGATACAAATGATTCCAGGGTTCACAGTAAAATAAAATGCAGGTTTGGTTTAGAAACAGCATCTATTTATGCAAACTAGACTCACTTTAAACTTGCTATGTAGCACATGGTGGCCTGGAACTCATGATTCTCCTGCCAGAAGCCCTCATAAATAAAGTTATAGGTATATACTACTGATAAAAAATGTCAGGAAACAGTTTCACTAGCTAAGATAAATTCTAAAGGTTATTTAGGGTAAAATACACTCATAAAGAGCAATCAATTAAGACTGAACAGGAAGTGTCCAAAATCACATGTTAAAATAATTTCACATTATAAAAATGAAAAGACCATTTCGAAATCCTTTATATAAAGTTAAAGGATTTTATTTGAAAAATTATCAAAAACTAAGGAGATTGAGGGTTTTAGTCATTTTATAAATAAAAACAGTTCTACAAAAACAAGTTCATTTTTTTAAACAAAGGAGAAACATTCTTAATTTTAAATACCAATCTTAAATAATAAGTCATAGTTCTAATAGGCAAATTGCTTTTCTCTCCAGCTAGGAGCTTCTATATTAATAACTATTGTACTATTCCTAACCAAGTGTTTAACATTTCACAGTGGCTGAGTGCATATTATCAGCACGTCACCAGCCTGTAAGCATTCCCAGCATGGCAGCCATATCAATTTATTTGTTGATATTAGACATTTCTTTTGTGTTAGCATTGACAGTTGCTAATTAAATCCTAGCTGGTTTTGACAATGTGGAAGGTAATTGCTATGAACTCTTTAAAATGAAAGGACAAGCTGTGTTAATTTCAACAAAACCAAAATATGGAACTTGTTAATTTAATGTGTTTCCCAAGAACAGATTTTACAACCTGATGAATCACTATCACACAGAAACTGACATTAGAATTTATCAGTAAGACATGCCCATATATCATGAGAGGTTTCATGAAAGGTTTCAGCACCACGGACAGAGCCTTTGTGAGGCTCAGCTATTTATCAAAAGTTTAAGAGCTGAAATATGACCTATTAGGATGTAGTTACTGTATAGGTCAGCAAGATGTGGAGCATGTGTTATGTGTTCCCTTTAAATTTACCTTCATGAGGAACCATCACAGCCATATCTAAAGCTTGCAATGCATTTCCAGCTACATATAACCTTTGAAAATTGTTACTCAATAAAACCAATTCATAGATAAATAGTAGAAGGCATGTAAATAAAGTTTTGTTACCAACAAATCAATGCAGGTTCTTAAAGCATGATATGATTTTATTTAAGTTTTAATCTAATGGATCAGCAAATATAGGAAATCTGCTTCAATAAAGAGAATACATGATATTCCCTATATAACCTTCTAAACAATCACAAGATTAAATGAGCACTAGTCAAATGATTCACAAATAATTTATAGTTGAGTTATGTCATATGGAGTCACCAGTTGCAGTAAAGTTTACCTAAAAAAATAATTCTGAAGTTTATACTGCCCCAAATGTCCATTGATGCACTTGTCTTTATGGAGAAAACCAATCTCACACAAAAGTTATATAGAAAAGAAATGACCAACTCTCCACAATTTTTAGTACAAACTATTTACATATTTTTTAAAAGAAGCATAACAAAACAACACAAAGAATAGTCATGATTGTGTAATGAGGTTTTGATTACCAATACACTGCCTGTACAAAACTGCTGCCATCACATAAAGATAAAAATCTCCTACTAACTAGTGTTATCCTGGCTGTCATTAATATCAGAGCTAATACCTTATGTATGTCCAGATGTTGATGGAAATGAACTTTATGTGTTGTCACTGAAACAATATGCAACACATACAATTATAGATAGCACATGACTTTGAAGGGATAATGACTGTGACTAGTTGAATATTATACTATACTTTTATCATCATCTTAGAGTGCAATTCTTCCACTTATTAGAAAATTAACTATAAATAGTGTGGCATGCTATGGGGATGACAGCCTCATACATCCTCCTGTTTATAGTGTCTCCTAGGGACATCAAGTAATTGACCTGCACTATTAATTGGTAGAAATGCACTCTGCGATGCCCACACAGCAGTGACATCAACTCAGTACACATTTTTACAGTGTAGCTTATCATCAAGTGATTCATGGTTATATTGAAAAACAACAAAGACAAAAACTAGCAACAAACTCACATTATTATCTGTACAGTGAAGTATTGAAATGATATTAGTTTGCCTGAAATGAAGTTTTGAAATTTCTACCATGATATATATATATATATGTATGTATGTATATATATATATATATATATATATATATATATATATATAATTTAACACATTTTTATATCAAGTTTTCACAAATATTTATTAACTGTGATACTTAGTGACATCAGTGTTGGTTTTTAATTTTTATACACCCACACTACTCATAAATCACAGAACTTTTAAGCTCAAAATAACTTATAGAAATATGTTGACATAGGAGCTTGTTAATGATTTTATTTTCTGTATTACTATAACTAGCTCAATACCATCTTCAGAATAATTAAATAAAGAATCTTATCTCCTTCTCATACATGTTTTTCTAAGCACAGAAAGGCATATATATATATATGTGTGTGTGTGTGTGTGTGTGTGTGTGTGTGTGTGTATGTATATATACACATATATACACACACATATATATGTATATATACGTATATATGTGTGTGCGCATATACATATACATATGCATGCATGCATACATACACACACACACACACACACACACACATATACATATAAAACTAAGGGAGTTTGGTCATCCAACCAAGTGAGAAGTTAAATTCAAGAAGGTAAAATTTAGCACTGACCAAATGTTTACATCTCTTACAAGAAGAGTCTTCTGGCTCTTACAAGATTTTTCTCTCATTGACTCTTAAAATATTCAAAAGTGTAGTATCTGGCAATTATAAAGTTAATAATAAAACATCAGAATTTAAAGTTATAAGTTTGCTAAGAAAGGGCAAGTTTCCCACAAAAGTTCCCTGAAAGCAGGAAAACCTCAAGTTGCATTTATCACTACCACAGTCATTTTGCTCTTCATTCCAAGGCTGATTTTCTAGATAATATATAATAATCAAAATTTCCATGATATAAAATTATAGTTTGCATTTAATTTCCATATCATGTTTAAGAATGATGATATTTGTATTTGTCACAATACCTTAAGCATTTGTGTTTACCTTTTCTAACTGATGTATCTTTAAAAAAATCATAGCATTATGTGACCATGGTTAAGAACAAGCAACTTCTAATTAAGAACAAGCAACTTCTAATTAAAATATACAGTATAGTGTCTAAGTTTATCAATTTAAAAATCCAGTTCGGCGGCCCATGTGTAGCACTTAGCAATCTCTGGTACAAATACTAACTTAAGTGTGAGATAAAACTTGACCTTTTTAATCCTCACATCGAGAGGTAATATAAATACCCCCCTGGTGTTTGGGATACCAGTCTCCAGGGAAGAAGAGATAGAATCTGTTCTTAAACTCTCAGAAGTGACATTGTTAAAATAATGTAACAAAACATACCAAACAATTGTTTCAAAAGTATATGATACAATATCAGGACTGAATTAAGGTCAGAAACTCACAATAAATGTATTCTTAATAGTTACAAAGAAAAAAATATAGGCAGTAAGAAGCAGAAATTTCTATCTCCAAAATAACTTAAAGGCACTAGTCATCTCATTCCTGTTTGCTATTTAGTTGATCAATAAAGCAACATTTTAATACTTAATGTTTCATAGAAAACACTTATTTTTAAAGGATTCCAAAATATGTTCTCATTATATAATATCAGCAAATCAATTCAGATTCTCAGATCTGTGAGCACAATAAATTGCAGCCTCATAGTCTTTCAAAAGGCATAAAAGTAAGAAATAGAAGGCTCACTTCCTTCTGATAGTAACATTTTTATTCATAGAGCCAATAAAAAAATTAAATAATTATAGCATAAAAAGGTGCTACATTAAAAATTGTGCGAGGTATAGGGAACTAGATTTCCTTCCAATAGATCATGGGAGTCTCAATCCATTTTGTTCCTGAAGCAACTAGTTAATACTTCATAAATTTTCCTGTAACCTAAAATGCCACTTTAAAAATGGTACCAACATTTGTAGCAATACACATTGACATTATCTTAGAAGAAGAAAAACTCCAAGAAAACTTTTACCATCACTGAATGTCAGACCCAAATTGGCAATGGTTTTTAGGAGGTACACCTGTGTGCCATGTGACTGAAGGGTGCAGGTTAAATGGAGTTACCTCGTCCAAGGCCCGACATATGAATATAGTGCCAGAGAAGTTAAGTAGGTTTTTTTCTTTCCAAATAGAATAAGAAACATAAACCTGAAAACATGGAAGACCATGAATACTCGAGCCTATCTGAGTATTCCATAGCCTGGGAAAGTGGGTGATGTAAGGGACGCGAACAATATATCAACATGTAGAGACATAGGAATGTATCTCAATGGTGTAGCACTTGCCTAGCATAAACCAGGGCCCAATAAGAAGAAGCCTTCTGGCCTGGATCGTCTGGAGGCAGTTATAATCTGAGACTTGGAAAGCATATTTAGCTGATGACAGACCATTCTGCACTCACAGTGGGTAGACCTGTGACACAGAGATGCTTGATAGATGAGAACGCTAATTAAAAATGAAATAATTAGAATTTTAATTGAATATTATCATCTAACCAACTTCATAAATACTTCCTTTAAAAATATTCCAATCTCAATTTTGCACCAGGACTTGGGGGAAACATTTGGTGGATTTCTTTGGCTATTTACAAAGCAATACATTTCTTTTTTAAGGACAAAAAAGAAAAAAAATCTATTCATATTGTTGTAAATCAAAGTTTTAGTAAGCATATCTCCAAGTGCCCAGTAAGTACACAGCCAGAGCCTATTAAGATAGTTTTCTGTCTGAAATTATTCCCATATCCATCTGATAGTTCTCATCTATCAAGCACCTCTCTCTCAAAATTCTACTCACTGTGAGTGCAGGATGGTCAGTTACAAGCTAAATATGCTTTCCAGGACTCAGGTTACAACTGCCTATAAGACAATCCAGCTTAGAAGGCACTTTCTGTTTAAAAAAATATTAATATTGCTGAGAAAAGGAAAAAAGAGCCCTTCCTGCTTTCTGCCAGCAGGCAGATTTTGAGACTACCTTTGCTACACCAGTCAAGGAAAACAGCAACACCCGCAGCTTAGAGTTAGAAGTCACTGGCAGCCTGGCATTGCTAGCAAGTTATTATGTACTGGAACCTCCAGGCTCTCAGGAGAGCACAGTCATGACCTGCATGCTATAGTTCTAGAGAGGATGCTGTTATTTAATGTAGCTTAGATGACACATCATTTTATGATAAATGGAATAGCAAAAAATTAATTATAAATAAGCATATCCATGTGATTAGAACCTGGAGGTGTCCGTTTAATAGAAAGCTACGCAAAATTGGCAGTTAAAGAAAGGAGGTAACTGTTTAAAATAAATATTATCATAAATAAAGACATCCCGTTCTATTAAGCTGGGACAGGAGGATAATTCTACGTATACAAAGTTCCTTAGCATTCAGTAATTATTCCCTATAAGTGCTTGAGACAGTTACTATGCTCAGAACTTCTCTCATCCCCAGTTATGTCATTGAACCACAGTTTGTGTTATTCTTGCTGCCATTCAGGTGAACTGTGCACATTGTGGAGCTCCTTATTAAGGAACAGCAACATGTTGTAAAGCCATGCTTGTAAAGTATCATCAATATTAATAGGGCTCACGATGGCATTTTAAAAACATGCTTAGCTTTGCCTTATCTTCCCCACATCCACCAAATGAAGATTTTAAGCAAGGAGACAATCATGGTCCATGTCACCTACGTATGTATTTTATCCATTCACCAATTACTTTGACATATGTACTAGAAACCATATCAACTACTAGACGACATTCAGGGTGATGTCATAGCAAATACTTTGGCATAAAGAAACTCTCAGTGAAAAAGTAGATAACTAACAAATTAATCTGGAAAGTTCAATACATAAAAATAGTATCACAATAATTTAAAAAGACCTAGGAACAGCTTCTATGTATGTAGGAATACAGAGCATTCTACAGGAGCCTCAAAGGCTACAGACAGACATAGCTTTATGTAACTACCTAACTAGAAAATAAAAAGTAGATTAGACATGGCTTAAAAGTAACAACAAGTTTGAGTATTTAAAAACCACCAGAATTATAAGCAGATGGGACAAAGTTTAAAAGCAGGTAAGAGAATGAGCCAACTTAAGAAAAAGTAAGGTCCAAGCCATGTTAATCTGGTGCTATACAGTGGAAACTGCCATTCCAGAAACTGTCATTCCACTGTCATGACTACTTCATTAAGGTACAAAAACCTTCTTGGGTTTTTCTTAATCTGATACTGAATAAACACATGCTCACATGTACATCCTTAGGTACTTATAAACCACTTCCATGTTAAGATAGTCTAGTATTTCAGGATAAACTTATTTCAGACTTGTGTTCAGAGCACAGCCCCCTTAAAATATATGAGAGCCAGAACATCACTGTGGCTCGCCACTGTCTCAACGTAGGCAAGTAAGTGAAAAAGAGCCTAGAATTCTGGGTAATTTTGTACATAAAAACTCAAATGTAATGTAAATGTGTGGCATGTGGCTTTAGATGTAAGCCTGATGTTTTTCTATTTCCATTACCAATTGCACTTCTCTTTTCAATTTTCACATGTGTTACACAGGCTTTGGTAGGTTACTAAGTATAAAACCAGGTACAGGCAAAGGCACATGCAGCGTTTCTATTCTTTGCATTATATTTGTGAAGCACCACAGTTATAATTACTGGGGTGCCAGTAGGTATTACTCTGCTCAGATTACAATTTAAAATTTTATGTTCTATTATGTGCCTAACTAAAATGTTGAACTCATACTGTCTTAACATGCACAGCACATATGTAGCGAGACATGTAACTGGACACCCACATCTTCCAGGCATGTTGGAAACTACTGAATATAAAGTTAATGGAATACAAAGCTTTCTAAACTCTCATCTTGCAGTCCTTTTCCACCTTAAACATTTTTACATGATTCAGAATACATGGGTCTATAACATAAACATACAAATAAAACACTTGCTGATAACAAAACACAAGGAATTTATCTTAAAACGATTCATTAGTATGTGTATATTTTTTCTTTCAGGAAAGGTGAAACATTTGCATGCTAACAAGATGGTGTAAGCACTCATCTCTGTATAACTTAGACTTCACGTGTTCTGAAATTTGACTATTCAATACTGTAAAACACAGCATCGTCAACATTTTTCAGCATTCATCAATATTTTGATTTTATAATTGTCAATGCTGAGAAAGCTATTTTTGCATAAATACACAGCATAAAAAGTCAGAAGTACATTTAGGTCCAACTTACAGACTGTGAAAATTTAATCCTAACCCTAAGTCAGAATTCATTTACTGACATTTTATGTAAGTCAGCTGTCAGGGGCATCTCTGTCTATACACTAAAGGCCTGGAATCAGCCATAGGCCTGAAGTTAGCGGTAGGCCTAACATGCATGCCTGCTAGCACAAAGTCTTGGTCTCTGTGGAAAAACACTAGAACAGATGGCTAGAAGCTATTGTAAGCAAACAGATAGTTGCCAGGCTCTAGTCATAGACCTTGTAGATAGGTGACCTTGGGTAGATAGTACCAACTTAGATTAGGACAAGTGAATCATAGGCGGAGTCATAGTGGCCTGTCCCCTGAACCTTCACCCAGTTGACACACTGTTTTGGAAGATATCTGTACTCCCTCTGAACACCTACGCTCCTGCGTCATCCCCTTCCCCACATCCCACCTTTTTGTGTATATAATGTGTGTGTGAAAAAGTAAAATTTGTGATCTGATCAGCATATAGACAGGTCGCTATTCTTTGCATCTTTGCCTACCCCTGCTCTCTTTCAGGTGATCTCCCTGGACCCCTGTTTAATGTCCTGCTAGACAGGACAGTCAGCAATTCAAATGGCAGTTTTTAAAATCAAGAATCCCAATGCATTCTAATCTGAAAATATATCAACTTAGTAATTACATGCTGAAGAATGATGGTAGAGACGTATTGAAAGTATTTGCTTCTATAAGGAAACCATTATGTCTTATACAGTGTATAACTTATAATAGTTTTCATCTGAGCCAACGTCCTCCAGGCAATGTGAGCTGGATCCCACAGAGTGTTCTACATTTTGTGTACAGGAAACCAAGCTAAAAGCAGCACCAAGGGTGAATCCCAATGGGACACCCTGAACTCAGTTTGAATATGATCTTGAATTTATTTGTGGTGACTGAGCATTCATCAAAGTTGTACTCCTCCCAAAGTTATATGATTTTCATATTAATTTATGCAATTTTCACATGCCTTTCAGAGAAGCCAAGTTCAATTTCCCAGAACTATTTACAATTCCAGTTTCAGGGGATTCAATGCCCCACTTCTGGTCTCCAAAGGTGCCGTGCATGCTTGTGGTATACAGACACATGTAGGCAAAACCCTGAGACACATGAAACACAAACTAAATAAGTGGGCGGTGGGATAGACTTGTAAGTGCATCACTTGGGAGGCAGAGACAGGTGATTTCTGAGTTTGAGGCCAGCATGGTCTACAGAGAAAATTCTAGGACACTAAGGACTATGCATAGAAGCTATGTCTTTAAATCCAAAATAAAATTAAACAAACTAAGAAATAAATGAATAAATCTTTTTTTTTTTTTAAAAAGGTATCTGGGGTCCAAAATGCAAAGAAATTATTAAAGATGTATATTATATCACAACAATTTAACTCGTAAAATTAAAGATAACTTAAACTACTGGCATACTTTTTCTAGTAAGGAAAGCAAATCCTGAAGATTATTTGGCTGTTCATTTTTCTGAAAAGAGTTTTTGGTAATTGTGATATAATATATTAACATAGTAATTTTCAATTCTTTAGTAATATTTCTTTTGAAAACTTTCCTGAGTATTTTCACTTGAAGCAAAGGACAAAATTCAAAATAAACAATAATAATAACAACAAAAATCAAATCTGATGAAGTAGATGAACTCTCTTTAATATTTAAATCATGGTATCTGAGAATCCTGTACTCAGAGCCAGCTCTTGAATTTCCTAAAGAATACATCAAGTTGCCACAACTCTCAAATATGTTCCACTCACTCAGGTAAAATGACAAAGAAGAGTCCCACAGCCTGTCAGACAACATATAAATGCAACAACAAACCATGTATTATAAGAGGAAACTTGACCCAACATAAGGCCATACTGCTCAGGCCAACAGTTTTTCTACAAGACTCTTTAGAATACCAACCAAAATACGTACAAGTTACTTGTCACAAAACGTCATCCCATTCAAAACAAAGTCTAGTTTTAACTACACTGAAGTCAGAAAATAAAAGTATCAAAATACCTGTGACCTATAAGACAATAATCTATGATTGGGGTGTAGGGGAGCTTTTGAGACCCAGGAAGCTCTAGAATATATAAATTTTCTGCATCTGCCATTTATGCTTTGGAACTACAGATATCACCACTACGCTTCCTAGCTCAATGGCTTATGATTTTGAAAACAGTAAAATCTTAAAATTATGACACTAATGAGCCCCATAATGAGCTTCACGTGTGTGAAGGACTTTTTCAAATGGTACATAGTTACACAGGAGATTTGATTACATTAGCCATATTGACTACCTCCTTAGTGAAGCCAGAAACATGACTGTGATCCCACATTGATTATTTATATTGCATAGGAAAGGAATATTATATTAGATTACATCATCAGATAAATTCACAAGCTCATTGGATCATTATATTGCTACTAAATTAGCACTAACAGTCGTGAGCCCCCTTCTCAGTGGCAAGAACCCAATAATAAATATAGCTCTATATTGGAAAAAAGTCAACCCTGTGATCTTAAACACTCAGGGGGTAGAGGTCTCTCTTGAACTTGGAATCCCAAGTTTATTAATATAATGTCACATTATTTTTTAAAAATATGTTATTTAAAGGCCAGGCATAATGAAATAGTCCTTTAATCCCAGTACTTGGGAGTCAGAGGAAAAAAATATCTATGTGAATTACAGACCAGCTTGAACATAAAGCAAATTCTAGACAAGCCATATACACACAGTAAGAGTTTGCCTCAAAAATATTTTAAAATACAAAATAGTTTTGGTATTATTGTACCTTAGTATGTTGTTGCAAAAGTACCAGATAGTTAATACACAAAATTAAGTACAAAGGAAAGTTAAACCCCAATACCAGTTTATACAACCCTGCCATTCTAAATATCCTAGCTTTTCAGAAAATGTTAGCAATTATTTGTGAAAAAGGAAGATTACTGATGAAAATATAAATTACGATATTTGTAGAAAACAGTATGGAATGTCAAAATATATTCACTTTTACACAAACAATAAGATTCAGCTGTACCTGTTACATACTGAAAGGAAAATCAAACTTCAGGAAAGAAGCAGGCATACCTATGCTTGCTGCAGCACCATCCACCAGAGACAAGCCATAGTCACTGGAGGTGCTCCTCACCACAAGAATGGACTAGGGAAAACATGGTATATATACATAAGACAGTATTATTCCTCTACAAAAAAAAAAAAAATGAGATCATGTCCTTTGTAGAAAAATGGATAGAACTTTGGATCACAATGTAAAATGAGGTAAATGAGACATACCAGTTTCGTGTGCTTTTTTGGTTTTGTTTGCTTTTTGTTTGTTTGTTTTGTTTTTTTTCATATCTGGAAAGTGCGATTTTTTTTTAAAGACATCCTAAAAATAGTAGCAGAGGGACTACCAAGGAAGACTCAGGTGGCTAGAAGATAGGTAAAAGGAGAGGCTTCAAAAAAGATAGTTGATATGGCAGAAATTATCAAAGTATGATATGTATGTATGTATGTATGTATAAACAACATACATACATACATACATACATACATGTTATATATAAATATCCAAGAGAAGCTCACTGATAGGTGCAATTAAATATAGCTATTATAATTTTTAAATTTGATATTCTGCCTTTGACAAAATGTATAATACTGTCTCTTTCCAGTATTTTAACACAAATTAAACCTACCCACACTTTCCAAGTGCCATACAAGTCATCCACCTTCAGAGTGAATGGAGGTCCTTGTGCTCATGTGTCACTCCTCCATTCAGCCCTCAACGTCCCAGTGTGGTGAGCTGCAGATGTTACCCTGCCTTAGGTGGTCGGTCCTCAGACATCAGTCTGCAGCATTAGTCTACGGATACACTTTTTTCTCTCTCATACAAGTCTGAGCTATTAATCTTGTCTAATCTTCATTTGTTCTTTATAGAGCAAAACACACAGTACCCACAGGGCAGCCCTATAAAATGCTGCTTATGCTCTCTTGTCCCTAACTTGTCTTTGTTCCACATGAAACAAATCCAAACCCTTAAAGCAGCTGATGACATCTGGATGTAATGCAGATCTCCAATATGTCTTAAAGCAAGCCAGAAACAATACAGTGCACCAAGCCTCCTCATCGGTTTCTTCTGGGGGAGTCATGTCATCTATATTGTTGCACTATTTTCAGAGGTAAGCAAGACCATTCTAGAGAGTCAAGAGTATTTGATTATACCTGATGTCATGCAATGTGGCTAATATCAGTTTCACTGGCACTAGAATACAGCAAATGCTAATCATCAGCATAGTTTTTGGTAGGCGGAAAAATTCATTTCAGTGCTATGAGAAAGATATTTTCAAGGGCTACATTTTAGATAATAAGTGAGAATATCAGGGAAGGAAGTCAAAGCAGCATTTCAGAACAGTGGAAACAGAAACGAGTTTTTATCCACAATAGGGAGGGTTTCTTCTTCCTACAAAGCAAATTAACAGGTGTTTCCTCTTTAACACCTATAGAAGTCCTTAAAATCTGCCACTTGCCACCTCCTTTCTCCAGTTAAAATCCTCTTCTTTCCTCATTCTCTCCTCTCAAAAAGCCTGTGTGGGAACAGGGGAGAGGCATGGGAGGTGTGGAAAAAAGAAAAAGAGAAGGAAATGATTTGATTATATTTTAATTAAAAATAAAATAAATTTAAAATTTATCATTTGTATTGACACATTAATTAATACAAAATTGTCTAGACAAGGACACTCAAGGAAAACACAGAATGCTACTCTGACGTCTTGACCAGTCCCACCAGTTAACTATTATTCTTTGCTTGGTTTTGAGTTTTGCTGAGGATTGAGACATGGCACTGAGAATAGCATGCTCTAACACTAAACCTATTAGGAGAAGATGCAGAATTCCAATAGAAACCTTGTCTTATTGATTGAATACTTCCTCAAGTGAAGCTTGACACAACGTAAGGCCTGGAAACAAGCAATTCTGCCTCCTGCATGCCATGGCCGCCAGAGAAAGGGGCTAATGAAAAGCGTGTCTGGTGACCACACACCCTCAGTACTTTATTATTAAACCTGCTGACTATCCAAATCCACAATGAAGTATAAGCATTTCTGGGAAGGAGAATATAAATTAGAATAATTAAAACTTAAATTTGTTTTGACATTTGACTTGTAAACATTTTAAATCTATGTCCTACATTAAATAAACATAGCACATTGCAGCCCACATACATTTCATAATTTATCCTTATTCTACACAACGAATGCTAATATTTTCTGCCACTAGACTCCCCCGACTCTCTGTCTCTCTCCTTTTTCTCCCTCACCCCCCAATGTGTGTTCCTGTGTGTTAAGTCTACCGTCATGTCAGAGTAATGGGTTTCATTAACCCTTAAGAAATCATAACAGCAAATAGAACACAGTGACATCTACCATTACAATTATCGTCAGAAATAATCCCAAGCTCAGGAATCAATAGAGGAATGGCCATTTAGATATTTATGTGAATTAATTCAAAGCTTAATGTTGTTTCTATTAACTTTGGGAAAGATGAGAGAAACTTGAGAAGCCAGCAGTTTTGAAGAGGTGTTGTAGGAAAAAAGAGGAACATGTGAATTTGTTGAACTAAGACCTCATGAGCTGGGGAACTAGCTTAGTGCCCGCTGTAACAGCATGAAGACATGAGTCTGCTCAAGCCTTCTTTTGAATCACTCCTGCTCACATACTGCTATACACACATATCAGTGCACTGTTAAGCACTCATCAGAGAAGCTTGGGCTTGGAGTAGCTGCCAATCAAGGATGATTCACCAGTGATGCCCGAACTTCAGACATACCAATCTCTATTTATCCATTCTATGTTTACTCCCTACACATATACTGTTGACAAAGTTTAGCTGATACACAGATATACTAAGAGATTAGCAATAATAAAATGTAACAAAACCTATTTTTACATGTACAATTTTAACTAGTATATGAATTTTCTCTTTCACCTTTTCTGTCACAAATATTATATAGTAGTTCTGTTCTTCTGATACAAAACGAGCTACAATGTCTGAGAAGGCATGAGATGAGTGACACGGGTTCTCTAACATAGTGGTAGCCTACTCCATGTGAAACATTTGGACATAAGCCCAGGAGGGTAGTACATATTATAGTTACAATAAACCATGAAATGATGTATGTCCCTGCTGACAAGAAAGCATTTATATGGCTCTAGGCTTTATTCTGTTACTCAAGACAGCACACAATCTAGAAAATATAAACTGTAATTTTTCTAGAATTTAATACTCTTAGAAAAGAGTTGAACAAGAATGGATGAAGACCTGTGAAGTAAACCCCTAGATGTTCAGAAGAGATGCATGTACATAGACCTGCACCAAAGTTTAGCTTGTAGATTAGGAATGGTAAGATACTAACAATGACAATTAATAATAAAAATACAATATACTAAAATCAGGATTGTTAAAACATATGGCCGCTTCTAGAAATTTTCCATTTATTAGTTTAATAGTTTAATTAATTTTCTGCAGGGAACCAAAAACCACAGAAAGTAAGACCAGGAACAAAGGGTAACTGCTGTATATTTTTCTGTTGGGCCCTGGATGAGGTAACTTTATTTAACCTGTGCCTTTGGTCATATAGCACACAGGTAGAGGGCGTGATTAGCAGGTCTCCACCTCCAGAGATTAAAATATTAATGAGTTACCTAAAGGCTGGGGAGCATAGCTAATTAAGTTATCCCCTCCTCTTTTTCCCCTCCCTATAAAAAGTCAAGGGAGCCTGGGTTTTGTGGGGAAAGCGCATACCATTTACACCCATTCACCACACCATGAACAATAAAAGCTTTGGAAAACTCCACGTATTGCCTGGGCCTTCCTGTGCCTGCCACCAGACTGCCAGCTTTTGGAACTTTGGAACCCTGGACCCTTCTCTGCGCAGCCGTGGCGGCTGCATGCATGTGGGACGTTCCACCAGCAGTGTGGGAAGTGCATCGGGACACCACCGCAGGCCCTCGTGGGACCTCGCACCCCCTGGATCCCCCTGAGTTTCTTTCCCCACATTTTTCTACAGGACATAACTCACTATATTCAACTATAAATTTAAAAACATGAAATATCATTTATTGATACACAGACCTAGTCAAATTAATAAGTGTCATAAATGTGAAGAGGGTCAGTCAAATTTCAAGAAGCAAAGGGCTTGCTGGAAAAATAACAAACTTCCTCCACTCTGATATAATTTATACTATTAAAACAAAGTAAGACAACTTAATTTTAAGAAGATCACACTCCATATCCAAGTTGTAGTAACTAGCACACTGGGAATTCCATTGAGATACCTTATACAGTGACCTCATCTGTATGAATGATGAAGTTCTTATTTGTTGACAGTTCATCACCAATTGCCTGAACGCAGCCAACCAGCATCACGACTGGCCATCACACAGCCAACCAGCATCA
>JANHMN010000463.1:0-20195 GCA_030674055.1 Rhabdomys pumilio
TGATGCTGGTTGGCTGTGTGATGGCCAGTCGTGATGCTGGTTGGCTGCGTTCAGGCAATTGGTGATGAACTGTCAACAAATAAGAACTTCATCATTCATACAGATGAGGTCACTGTATAAGGTATCTCAATGGAATTCCCAGTGTGCTAGTTACTACAACTTGGATATGGAGTGTGATCTTCTTAAAATTAAGTTGTCTTACTTTGTTTTAATAGTATAAATTATATCAGAGTGGAGGAAGTTTGTTATTTTTCCAGCAAGCCCTTTGCTTCTTGAAATTTGACTGACCCTCTTCACATTTATGACACTTATTAATTTGACTAGGTCTGTGTATCAATAAATGATATTTCATGTTTTTAAATTTATAGTTGAATATAGTGAGTTATGTCCTGTAGAAAAATGTGGGGAAAGAAACTCAGGGGGATCCAGGGGGTGCGAGGTCCCACGAGGGCCTGCGGTGGTGTCCCGATGCACTTCCCACACTGCTGGTGGAACGTCCCACATGCATGCAGCCGCCACGGCTGCGCAGAGAAGGGTCCAGGGTTCCAAAGTTCCAAAAGCTGGCAGTCTGGTGGCAGGCACAGGAAGGCCCAGGCAATACGTGGAGTTTTCCAAAGCTTTTATTGTTCATGGTGTGGTGAATGGGTGTAAATGGTATGCGCTTTCCCCACAAAACCCAGGCTCCCTTGACTTTTTATAGGGAGGGGAAAAAGAGGAGGGGATAACTTAATTAGCTATGCTCCCCAGCCTTTAGGTAACTCATTAATATTTTAATCTCTGGAGGTGGAGACCTGCTAATCACGCCCTCTACCTGTGTGCTATATGACCAAAGGCACAGGTTAAATAAAGTTACCTCATCCAGGGCCCAACAGAAAAATATACAGCAGTTACCCTTTGTTCCTGGTCTTACTTTCTGTGGTTTTTGGTTCCCTGCAGAAAATTAATTAAACTATTAAACTAATAAATGGAAAATTTCTAGAAGCGGCCATATGTTTTAACAATCCTGATTTTAGTATATTGTATTTTTATTATTAATTGTCATTGTTAGTATCTTACCATTCCTAATCTACAAGCTAAACTTTGGTGCAGGTCTATGTACATGCATCTCTTCTGAACATCTAGGGGTTTACTTCACAGGTCTTCATCCATTCTTGTTCAACTCTTTTCTAAGAGTATTAAATTCTAGAAAAATTACAGTTTATATTTTCTAGATTGTGTGCTGTCTTGAGTAACAGAATAAAGCCTAGAGCCATATAAATGCTTTCTTGTCAGCAGGGACATACATCATTTCATGGTTTATTGTAACTATAATATGTACTACCCTCCTGGGCTTATGTCCAAATGTTTCACATGGAGTAGGCTACCACTATGTTAGAGAACCCGTGTCACTCATCTCATGCCTTCTCAGACATTGTAGCTCGTTTTGTATCAGAAGAACAGAACTACTATATAATATTTGTGACAGAAAAGGTGAAAGAGAAAATTCATATACTAGTTAAAATTGTACATGTAAAAATAGGTTTTGTTACATTTTATTATTGCTAATCTCTTAGTATATCTGTGTATCAGCTAAACTTTGTCAACAGTATATGTGTAGGGAGTAAACATAGAATGGATAAATAGAGATTGGTATGTCTGAAGTTCGGGCATCACTGGTGAATCATCCTTGATTGGCAGCTACTCCAAGCCCAAGCTTCTCTGATGAGTGCTTAACAGTGCACTGATATGTGTGTATAGCAGTATGTGAGCAGGAGTGATTCAAAAGAAGGCTTGAGCAGACTCATGTCTTCATGCTGTTACAGCGGGCACTAAGCTAGTTCCCCAGCTCATGAGGTCTTAGTTCAACAAATTCACATGTTCCTCTTTTTTCCTACAACACCTCTTCAAAACTGCTGGCTTCTCAAGTTTCTCTCATCTTTCCCAAAGTTAATAGAAACAACATTAAGCTTTGAATTAATTCACATAAATATCTAAATGGCCATTCCTCTATTGATTCCTGAGCTTGGGATTATTTCTGACGATAATTGTAATGGTAGATGTCACTGTGTTCTATTTGCTGTTATGATTTCTTAAGGGTTAATGAAACCCATTACTCTGACATGACGGTAGACTTAACACACAGGAACACACATTGGGGGGTGAGGGAGAAAAAGGAGAGAGACAGAGAGTCGGGGGAGTCTAGTGGCAGAAAATATTAGCATTCGTTGTGTAGAATAAGGATAAATTATGAAATGTATGTGGGCTGCAATGTGCTATGTTTATTTAATGTAGGACATAGATTTAAAATGTTTACAAGTCAAATGTCAAAACAAATTTAAGTTTTAATTATTCTAATTTATATTCTCCTTCCCAGAAATGCTTATACTTCATTGTGGATTTGGATAGTCAGCAGGTTTAATAATAAAGTACTGAGGGTGTGTGGTCACCAGACACGCTTTTCATTAGCCCCTTTCTCTGGCGGCCATGGCATGCAGGAGGCAGAATTGCTTGTTTCCAGGCCTTACGTTGTGTCAAGCTTCACTTGAGGAAGTATTCAATCAATAAGACAAGGTTTCTATTGGAATTCTGCATCTTCTCCTAATAGGTTTAGTGTTAGAGCATGCTATTCTCAGTGCCATGTCTCAATCCTCAGCAAAACTCAAAACCAAGCAAAGAATAATAGTTAACTGGTGGGACTGGTCAAGACGTCAGAGTAGCATTCTGTGTTTTCCTTGAGTGTCCTTGTCTAGACAATTTTGTATTAATTAATGTGTCAATACAAATGATAAATTTTAAATTTATTTTATTTTTAATTAAAATATAATCAAATCATTTCCTTCTCTTTTTCTTTTTTCCACACCTCCCATGCCTCTCCCCTGTTCCCACACAGGCTTTTTGAGAGGAGAGAATGAGGAAAGAAGAGGATTTTAACTGGAGAAAGGAGGTGGCAAGTGGCAGATTTTAAGGACTTCTATAGGTGTTAAAGAGGAAACACCTGTTAATTTGCTTTGTAGGAAGAAGAAACCCTCCCTATTGTGGATAAAAACTCGTTTCTGTTTCCACTGTTCTGAAATGCTGCTTTGACTTCCTTCCCTGATATTCTCACTTATTATCTAAAATGTAGCCCTTGAAAATATCTTTCTCATAGCACTGAAATGAATTTTTCCGCCTACCAAAAACTATGCTGATGATTAGCATTTGCTGTATTCTAGTGCCAGTGAAACTGATATTAGCCACATTGCATGACATCAGGTATAATCAAATACTCTTGACTCTCTAGAATGGTCTTGCTTACCTCTGAAAATAGTGCAACAATATAGATGACATGACTCCCCCAGAAGAAACCGATGAGGAGGCTTGGTGCACTGTATTGTTTCTGGCTTGCTTTAAGACATATTGGAGATCTGCATTACATCCAGATGTCATCAGCTGCTTTAAGGGTTTGGATTTGTTTCATGTGGAACAAAGACAAGTTAGGGACAAGAGAGCATAAGCAGCATTTTATAGGGCTGCCCTGTGGGTACTGTGTGTTTTGCTCTATAAAGAACAAATGAAGATTAGACAAGATTAATAGCTCAGACTTGTATGAGAGAGAAAAAAGTGTATCCGTAGACTAATGCTGCAGACTGATGTCTGAGGACCGACCACCTAAGGCAGGGTAACATCTGCAGCTCACCACACTGGGACGTTGAGGGCTGAATGGAGGAGTGACACATGAGCACAAGGACCTCCATTCACTCTGAAGGTGGATGACTTGTATGGCACTTGGAAAGTGTGGGTAGGTTTAATTTGTGTTAAAATACTGGAAAGAGACAGTATTATACATTTTGTCAAAGGCAGAATATCAAATTTAAAAATTATAATAGCTATATTTAATTGCACCTATCAGTGAGCTTCTCTTGGATATTTATATATAACATGTATGTATGTATGTATGTATGTATGTTGTTTATACATACATACATACATACATATCATACTTTGATAATTTCTGCCATATCAACTATCTTTTTTGAAGCCTCTCCTTTTACCTATCTTCTAGCCACCTGAGTCTTCCTTGGTAGTCCCTCTGCTACTATTTTTAGGATGTCTTTAAAAAAAAATCGCACTTTCCAGATATGAAAAAAAACAAAACAAACAAACAAAAAGCAAACAAAACCAAAAAAGCACACGAAACTGGTATGTCTCATTTACCTCATTTTACATTGTGATCCAAAGTTCTATCCATTTTTCTACAAAGGACATGATCTCATTTTTTTTTTTTTTTGTAGAGGAATAATACTGTCTTATGTATATATACCATGTTTTCCCTAGTCCATTCTTGTGGTGAGGAGCACCTCCAGTGACTATGGCTTGTCTCTGGTGGATGGTGCTGCAGCAAGCATAGGTATGCCTGCTTCTTTCCTGAAGTTTGATTTTCCTTTCAGTATGTAACAGGTACAGCTGAATCTTATTGTTTGTGTAAAAGTGAATATATTTTGACATTCCATACTGTTTTCTACAAATATCGTAATTTATATTTTCATCAGTAATCTTCCTTTTTCACAAATAATTGCTAACATTTTCTGAAAAGCTAGGATATTTAGAATGGCAGGGTTGTATAAACTGGTATTGGGGTTTAACTTTCCTTTGTACTTAATTTTGTGTATTAACTATCTGGTACTTTTGCAACAACATACTAAGGTACAATAATACCAAAACTATTTTGTATTTTAAAATATTTTTGAGGCAAACTCTTACTGTGTGTATATGGCTTGTCTAGAATTTGCTTTATGTTCAAGCTGGTCTGTAATTCACATAGATATTTTTTTCCTCTGACTCCCAAGTACTGGGATTAAAGGACTATTTCATTATGCCTGGCCTTTAAATAACATATTTTTAAAAAATAATGTGACATTATATTAATAAACTTGGGATTCCAAGTTCAAGAGAGACCTCTACCCCCTGAGTGTTTAAGATCACAGGGTTGACTTTTTTCCAATATAGAGCTATATTTATTATTGGGTTCTTGCCACTGAGAAGGGGGCTCACGACTGTTAGTGCTAATTTAGTAGCAATATAATGATCCAATGAGCTTGTGAATTTATCTGATGATGTAATCTAATATAATATTCCTTTCCTATGCAATATAAATAATCAATGTGGGATCACAGTCATGTTTCTGGCTTCACTAAGGAGGTAGTCAATATGGCTAATGTAATCAAATCTCCTGTGTAACTATGTACCATTTGAAAAAGTCCTTCACACACGTGAAGCTCATTATGGGGCTCATTAGTGTCATAATTTTAAGATTTTACTGTTTTCAAAATCATAAGCCATTGAGCTAGGAAGCGTAGTGGTGATATCTGTAGTTCCAAAGCATAAATGGCAGATGCAGAAAATTTATATATTCTAGAGCTTCCTGGGTCTCAAAAGCTCCCCTACACCCCAATCATAGATTATTGTCTTATAGGTCACAGGTATTTTGATACTTTTATTTTCTGACTTCAGTGTAGTTAAAACTAGACTTTGTTTTGAATGGGATGACGTTTTGTGACAAGTAACTTGTACGTATTTTGGTTGGTATTCTAAAGAGTCTTGTAGAAAAACTGTTGGCCTGAGCAGTATGGCCTTATGTTGGGTCAAGTTTCCTCTTATAATACATGGTTTGTTGTTGCATTTATATGTTGTCTGACAGGCTGTGGGACTCTTCTTTGTCATTTTACCTGAGTGAGTGGAACATATTTGAGAGTTGTGGCAACTTGATGTATTCTTTAGGAAATTCAAGAGCTGGC
Source organism: Rhabdomys pumilio (assembly GCA_030674055.1). Taxonomy (NCBI): domain Eukaryota; kingdom Metazoa; phylum Chordata; class Mammalia; order Rodentia; family Muridae; genus Rhabdomys; species Rhabdomys pumilio. The sequence continues at coordinate 5,754 of JANHMN010000463.1, forward strand.
TCTGAGTACAGGATTCTCAGATACCATGATTTAAATATTAAAGAGAGTTCATCTACTTCATCAGATTTGATTTTTGTTGTTATTATTATTGTTTATTTTGAATTTTGTCCTTTGCTTCAAGTGAAAATACTCAGGAAAGTTTTCAAAAGAAATATTACTAAAGAATTGAAAATTACTATGTTAATATATTATATCACAATTACCAAAAACTCTTTTCAGAAAAATGAACAGCCAAATAATCTTCAGGATTTGCTTTCCTTACTAGAAAAAGTATGCCAGTAGTTTAAGTTATCTTTAATTTTACGAGTTAAATTGTTGTGATATAATATACATCTTTAATAATTTCTTTGCATTTTGGACCCCAGATACCTTTTTAAAAAAAAAAAAGATTTATTCATTTATTTCTTAGTTTGTTTAATTTTATTTTGGATTTAAAGACATAGCTTCTATGCATAGTCCTTAGTGTCCTAGAATTTTCTCTGTAGACCATGCTGGCCTCAAACTCAGAAATCACCTGTCTCTGCCTCCCAAGTGATGCACTTACAAGTCTATCCCACCGCCCACTTATTTAGTTTGTGTTTCATGTGTCTCAGGGTTTTGCCTACATGTGTCTGTATACCACAAGCATGCACGGCACCTTTGGAGACCAGAAGTGGGGCATTGAATCCCCTGAAACTGGAATTGTAAATAGTTCTGGGAAATTGAACTTGGCTTCTCTGAAAGGCATGTGAAAATTGCATAAATTAATATGAAAATCATATAACTTTGGGAGGAGTACAACTTTGATGAATGCTCAGTCACCACAAATAAATTCAAGATCATATTCAAACTGAGTTCAGGGTGTCCCATTGGGATTCACCCTTGGTGCTGCTTTTAGCTTGGTTTCCTGTACACAAAATGTAGAACACTCTGTGGGATCCAGCTCACATTGCCTGGAGGACGTTGGCTCAGATGAAAACTATTATAAGTTATACACTGTATAAGACATAATGGTTTCCTTATAGAAGCAAATACTTTCAATACGTCTCTACCATCATTCTTCAGCATGTAATTACTAAGTTGATATATTTTCAGATTAGAATGCATTGGGATTCTTGATTTTAAAAACTGCCATTTGAATTGCTGACTGTCCTGTCTAGCAGGACATTAAACAGGGGTCCAGGGAGATCACCTGAAAGAGAGCAGGGGTAGGCAAAGATGCAAAGAATAGCGACCTGTCTATATGCTGATCAGATCACAAATTTTACTTTTTCACACACACATTATATACACAAAAAGGTGGGATGTGGGGAAGGGGATGACGCAGGAGCGTAGGTGTTCAGAGGGAGTACAGATATCTTCCAAAACAGTGTGTCAACTGGGTGAAGGTTCAGGGGACAGGCCACTATGACTCCGCCTATGATTCACTTGTCCTAATCTAAGTTGGTACTATCTACCCAAGGTCACCTATCTACAAGGTCTATGACTAGAGCCTGGCAACTATCTGTTTGCTTACAATAGCTTCTAGCCATCTGTTCTAGTGTTTTTCCACAGAGACCAAGACTTTGTGCTAGCAGGCATGCATGTTAGGCCTACCGCTAACTTCAGGCCTATGGCTGATTCCAGGCCTTTAGTGTATAGACAGAGATGCCCCTGACAGCTGACTTACATAAAATGTCAGTAAATGAATTCTGACTTAGGGTTAGGATTAAATTTTCACAGTCTGTAAGTTGGACCTAAATGTACTTCTGACTTTTTATGCTGTGTATTTATGCAAAAATAGCTTTCTCAGCATTGACAATTATAAAATCAAAATATTGATGAATGCTGAAAAATGTTGACGATGCTGTGTTTTACAGTATTGAATAGTCAAATTTCAGAACACGTGAAGTCTAAGTTATACAGAGATGAGTGCTTACACCATCTTGTTAGCATGCAAATGTTTCACCTTTCCTGAAAGAAAAAATATACACATACTAATGAATCGTTTTAAGATAAATTCCTTGTGTTTTGTTATCAGCAAGTGTTTTATTTGTATGTTTATGTTATAGACCCATGTATTCTGAATCATGTAAAAATGTTTAAGGTGGAAAAGGACTGCAAGATGAGAGTTTAGAAAGCTTTGTATTCCATTAACTTTATATTCAGTAGTTTCCAACATGCCTGGAAGATGTGGGTGTCCAGTTACATGTCTCGCTACATATGTGCTGTGCATGTTAAGACAGTATGAGTTCAACATTTTAGTTAGGCACATAATAGAACATAAAATTTTAAATTGTAATCTGAGCAGAGTAATACCTACTGGCACCCCAGTAATTATAACTGTGGTGCTTCACAAATATAATGCAAAGAATAGAAACGCTGCATGTGCCTTTGCCTGTACCTGGTTTTATACTTAGTAACCTACCAAAGCCTGTGTAACACATGTGAAAATTGAAAAGAGAAGTGCAATTGGTAATGGAAATAGAAAAACATCAGGCTTACATCTAAAGCCACATGCCACACATTTACATTACATTTGAGTTTTTATGTACAAAATTACCCAGAATTCTAGGCTCTTTTTCACTTACTTGCCTACGTTGAGACAGTGGCGAGCCACAGTGATGTTCTGGCTCTCATATATTTTAAGGGGGCTGTGCTCTGAACACAAGTCTGAAATAAGTTTATCCTGAAATACTAGACTATCTTAACATGGAAGTGGTTTATAAGTACCTAAGGATGTACATGTGAGCATGTGTTTATTCAGTATCAGATTAAGAAAAACCCAAGAAGGTTTTTGTACCTTAATGAAGTAGTCATGACAGTGGAATGACAGTTTCTGGAATGGCAGTTTCCACTGTATAGCACCAGATTAACATGGCTTGGACCTTACTTTTTCTTAAGTTGGCTCATTCTCTTACCTGCTTTTAAACTTTGTCCCATCTGCTTATAATTCTGGTGGTTTTTAAATACTCAAACTTGTTGTTACTTTTAAGCCATGTCTAATCTACTTTTTATTTTCTAGTTAGGTAGTTACATAAAGCTATGTCTGTCTGTAGCCTTTGAGGCTCCTGTAGAATGCTCTGTATTCCTACATACATAGAAGCTGTTCCTAGGTCTTTTTAAATTATTGTGATACTATTTTTATGTATTGAACTTTCCAGATTAATTTGTTAGTTATCTACTTTTTCACTGAGAGTTTCTTTATGCCAAAGTATTTGCTATGACATCACCCTGAATGTCGTCTAGTAGTTGATATGGTTTCTAGTACATATGTCAAAGTAATTGGTGAATGGATAAAATACATACGTAGGTGACATGGACCATGATTGTCTCCTTGCTTAAAATCTTCATTTGGTGGATGTGGGGAAGATAAGGCAAAGCTAAGCATGTTTTTAAAATGCCATCGTGAGCCCTATTAATATTGATGATACTTTACAAGCATGGCTTTACAACATGTTGCTGTTCCTTAATAAGGAGCTCCACAATGTGCACAGTTCACCTGAATGGCAGCAAGAATAACACAAACTGTGGTTCAATGACATAACTGGGGATGAGAGAAGTTCTGAGCATAGTAACTGTCTCAAGCACTTATAGGGAATAATTACTGAATGCTAAGGAACTTTGTATACGTAGAATTATCCTCCTGTCCCAGCTTAATAGAACGGGATGTCTTTATTTATGATAATATTTATTTTAAACAGTTACCTCCTTTCTTTAACTGCCAATTTTGCGTAGCTTTCTATTAAACGGACACCTCCAGGTTCTAATCACATGGATATGCTTATTTATAATTAATTTTTTGCTATTCCATTTATCATAAAATGATGTGTCATCTAAGCTACATTAAATAACAGCATCCTCTCTAGAACTATAGCATGCAGGTCATGACTGTGCTCTCCTGAGAGCCTGGAGGTTCCAGTACATAATAACTTGCTAGCAATGCCAGGCTGCCAGTGACTTCTAACTCTAAGCTGCGGGTGTTGCTGTTTTCCTTGACTGGTGTAGCAAAGGTAGTCTCAAAATCTGCCTGCTGGCAGAAAGCAGGAAGGGCTCTTTTTTCCTTTTCTCAGCAATATTAATATTTTTTTAAACAGAAAGTGCCTTCTAAGCTGGATTGTCTTATAGGCAGTTGTAACCTGAGTCCTGGAAAGCATATTTAGCTTGTAACTGACCATCCTGCACTCACAGTGAGTAGAATTTTGAGAGAGAGGTGCTTGATAGATGAGAACTATCAGATGGATATGGGAATAATTTCAGACAGAAAACTATCTTAATAGGCTCTGGCTGTGTACTTACTGGGCACTTGGAGATATGCTTACTAAAACTTTGATTTACAACAATATGAATAGATTTTTTTTCTTTTTTGTCCTTAAAAAAGAAATGTATTGCTTTGTAAATAGCCAAAGAAATCCACCAAATGTTTCCCCCAAGTCCTGGTGCAAAATTGAGATTGGAATATTTTTAAAGGAAGTATTTATGAAGTTGGTTAGATGATAATATTCAATTAAAATTCTAATTATTTCATTTTTAATTAGCGTTCTCATCTATCAAGCATCTCTGTGTCACAGGTCTACCCACTGTGAGTGCAGAATGGTCTGTCATCAGCTAAATATGCTTTCCAAGTCTCAGATTATAACTGCCTCCAGACGATCCAGGCCAGAAGGCTTCTTCTTATTGGGCCCTGGTTTATGCTAGGCAAGTGCTACACCATTGAGATACATTCCTATGTCTCTACATGTTGATATATTGTTCGCGTCCCTTACATCACCCACTTTCCCAGGCTATGGAATACTCAGATAGGCTCGAGTATTCATGGTCTTCCATGTTTTCAGGTTTATGTTTCTTATTCTATTTGGAAAGAAAAAAACCTACTTAACTTCTCTGGCACTATATTCATATGTCGGGCCTTGGACGAGGTAACTCCATTTAACCTGCACCCTTCAGTCACATGGCACACAGGTGTACCTCCTAAAAACCATTGCCAATTTGGGTCTGACATTCAGTGATGGTAAAAGTTTTCTTGGAGTTTTTCTTCTTCTAAGATAATGTCAATGTGTATTGCTACAAATGTTGGTACCATTTTTAAAGTGGCATTTTAGGTTACAGGAAAATTTATGAAGTATTAACTAGTTGCTTCAGGAACAAAATGGATTGAGACTCCCATGATCTATTGGAAGGAAATCTAGTTCCCTATACCTCGCACAATTTTTAATGTAGCACCTTTTTATGCTATAATTATTTAATTTTTTTATTGGCTCTATGAATAAAAATGTTACTATCAGAAGGAAGTGAGCCTTCTATTTCTTACTTTTATGCCTTTTGAAAGACTATGAGGCTGCAATTTATTGTGCTCACAGATCTGAGAATCTGAATTGATTTGCTGATATTATATAATGAGAACATATTTTGGAATCCTTTAAAAATAAGTGTTTTCTATGAAACATTAAGTATTAAAATGTTGCTTTATTGATCAACTAAATAGCAAACAGGAATGAGATGACTAGTGCCTTTAAGTTATTTTGGAGATAGAAATTTCTGCTTCTTACTGCCTATATTTTTTTCTTTGTAACTATTAAGAATACATTTATTGTGAGTTTCTGACCTTAATTCAGTCCTGATATTGTATCATATACTTTTGAAACAATTGTTTGGTATGTTTTGTTACATTATTTTAACAATGTCACTTCTGAGAGTTTAAGAACAGATTCTATCTCTTCTTCCCTGGAGACTGGTATCCCAAACACCAGGGGGGTATTTATATTACCTCTCGATGTGAGGATTAAAAAGGTCAAGTTTTATCTCACACTTAAGTTAGTATTTGTACCAGAGATTGCTAAGTGCTACACATGGGCCGCCGAACTGGATTTTTAAATTGATAAACTTAGACACTATACTGTATATTTTAATTAGAAGTTGCTTGTTCTTAATTAGAAGTTGCTTGTTCTTAACCATGGTCACATAATGCTATGATTTTTTTAAAGATACATCAGTTAGAAAAGGTAAACACAAATGCTTAAGGTATTGTGACAAATACAAATATCATCATTCTTAAACATGATATGGAAATTAAATGCAAACTATAATTTTATATCATGGAAATTTTGATTATTATATATTATCTAGAAAATCAGCCTTGGAATGAAGAGCAAAATGACTGTGGTAGTGATAAATGCAACTTGAGGTTTTCCTGCTTTCAGGGAACTTTTGTGGGAAACTTGCCCTTTCTTAGCAAACTTATAACTTTAAATTCTGATGTTTTATTATTAACTTTATAATTGCCAGATACTACACTTTTGAATATTTTAAGAGTCAATGAGAGAAAAATCTTGTAAGAGCCAGAAGACTCTTCTTGTAAGAGATGTAAACATTTGGTCAGTGCTAAATTTTACCTTCTTGAATTTAACTTCTCACTTGGTTGGATGACCAAACTCCCTTAGTTTTATATGTATATGTGTGTGTGTGTGTGTGTGTGTGTATGTATGCATGCATGCATATGTATATGTATATGCGCACACACATATATACGTATATATACATATATATGTGTGTGTATATATGTGTATATATACATACACACACACACACACACACACACACACACACACATATATATATATATATGCCTTTCTGTGCTTAGAAAAACATGTATGAGAAGGAGATAAGATTCTTTATTTAATTATTCTGAAGATGGTATTGAGCTAGTTATAGTAATACAGAAAATAAAATCATTAACAAGCTCCTATGTCAACATATTTCTATAAGTTATTTTGAGCTTAAAAGTTCTGTGATTTATGAGTAGTGTGGGTGTATAAAAATTAAAAACCAACACTGATGTCACTAAGTATCACAGTTAATAAATATTTGTGAAAACTTGATATAAAAATGTGTTAAATTATATATATATATATATATATATATATATATATATATATACATACATACATATATATATATATATCATGGTAGAAATTTCAAAACTTCATTTCAGGCAAACTAATATCATTTCAATACTTCACTGTACAGATAATAATGTGAGTTTGTTGCTAGTTTTTGTCTTTGTTGTTTTTCAATATAACCATGAATCACTTGATGATAAGCTACACTGTAAAAATGTGTACTGAGTTGATGTCACTGCTGTGTGGGCATCGCAGAGTGCATTTCTACCAATTAATAGTGCAGGTCAATTACTTGATGTCCCTAGGAGACACTATAAACAGGAGGATGTATGAGGCTGTCATCCCCATAGCATGCCACACTATTTATAGTTAATTTTCTAATAAGTGGAAGAATTGCACTCTAAGATGATGATAAAAGTATAGTATAATATTCAACTAGTCACAGTCATTATCCCTTCAAAGTCATGTGCTATCTATAATTGTATGTGTTGCATATTGTTTCAGTGACAACACATAAAGTTCATTTCCATCAACATCTGGACATACATAAGGTATTAGCTCTGATATTAATGACAGCCAGGATAACACTAGTTAGTAGGAGATTTTTATCTTTATGTGATGGCAGCAGTTTTGTACAGGCAGTGTATTGGTAATCAAAACCTCATTACACAATCATGACTATTCTTTGTGTTGTTTTGTTATGCTTCTTTTAAAAAATATGTAAATAGTTTGTACTAAAAATTGTGGAGAGTTGGTCATTTCTTTTCTATATAACTTTTGTGTGAGATTGGTTTTCTCCATAAAGACAAGTGCATCAATGGACATTTGGGGCAGTATAAACTTCAGAATTATTTTTTTAGGTAAACTTTACTGCAACTGGTGACTCCATATGACATAACTCAACTATAAATTATTTGTGAATCATTTGACTAGTGCTCATTTAATCTTGTGATTGTTTAGAAGGTTATATAGGGAATATCATGTATTCTCTTTATTGAAGCAGATTTCCTATATTTGCTGATCCATTAGATTAAAACTTAAATAAAATCATATCATGCTTTAAGAACCTGCATTGATTTGTTGGTAACAAAACTTTATTTACATGCCTTCTACTATTTATCTATGAATTGGTTTTATTGAGTAACAATTTTCAAAGGTTATATGTAGCTGGAAATGCATTGCAAGCTTTAGATATGGCTGTGATGGTTCCTCATGAAGGTAAATTTAAAGGGAACACATAACACATGCTCCACATCTTGCTGACCTATACAGTAACTACATCCTAATAGGTCATATTTCAGCTCTTAAACTTTTGATAAATAGCTGAGCCTCACAAAGGCTCTGTCCGTGGTGCTGAAACCTTTCATGAAACCTCTCATGATATATGGGCATGTCTTACTGATAAATTCTAATGTCAGTTTCTGTGTGATAGTGATTCATCAGGTTGTAAAATCTGTTCTTGGGAAACACATTAAATTAACAAGTTCCATATTTTGGTTTTGTTGAAATTAACACAGCTTGTCCTTTCATTTTAAAGAGTTCATAGCAATTACCTTCCACATTGTCAAAACCAGCTAGGATTTAATTAGCAACTGTCAATGCTAACACAAAAGAAATGTCTAATATCAACAAATAAATTGATATGGCTGCCATGCTGGGAATGCTTACAGGCTGGTGACGTGCTGATAATATGCACTCAGCCACTGTGAAATGTTAAACACTTGGTTAGGAATAGTACAATAGTTATTAATATAGAAGCTCCTAGCTGGAGAGAAAAGCAATTTGCCTATTAGAACTATGACTTATTATTTAAGATTGGTATTTAAAATTAAGAATGTTTCTCCTTTGTTTAAAAAAATGAACTTGTTTTTGTAGAACTGTTTTTATTTATAAAATGACTAAAACCCTCAATCTCCTTAGTTTTTGATAATTTTTCAAATAAAATCCTTTAACTTTATATAAAGGATTTCGAAATGGTCTTTTCATTTTTATAATGTGAAATTATTTTAACATGTGATTTTGGACACTTCCTGTTCAGTCTTAATTGATTGCTCTTTATGAGTGTATTTTACCCTAAATAACCTTTAGAATTTATCTTAGCTAGTGAAACTGTTTCCTGACATTTTTTATCAGTAGTATATACCTATAACTTTATTTATGAGGGCTTCTGGCAGGAGAATCATGAGTTCCAGGCCACCATGTGCTACATAGCAAGTTTAAAGTGAGTCTAGTTTGCATAAATAGATGCTGTTTCTAAACCAAACCTGCATTTTATTTTACTGTGAACCCTGGAATCATTTGTATCACATGGTTTTTATATCGAATAGAGAAAAAATATAGAAGTTAGGGTTTCAAAAAGTTGAACCTCACAAAGTTTTCCTATATATTCATATTTTATAGTAAAATTCTAAAATCTTGCTATTAAAACGGGACATGTGATTACATTACTGCGTTTGTGGTGGGACAGATTATTAAATTATTTGTTATATCACTGAAGCTCATTGAATCTCAAAGAAATGTGTAAATATGTTTAGATACATAAGCATATTGACATGGCAAAGTTTTTGCATAGTAGCCACTCCCAGCTGACTGATTCATTATTAAAATTAAGGTTAACTTACCTCAGTATTAGATTTTCGTCATTGAACCTAATAATTAAATCCTCTTCCAGAGCTTCCTGTTTCAAAAACAATCTTTAAATGTATCATAATTTCCTGGATGGTTTAATTGATATTTAAAGTGCTAAATATGATATTCTAATTTTTTAATATTGGTAAATTGCTGTCTAAAATTTATTTTGTGTATCAAAAAAATGTGGTTTCCAAACCCATTTTAATAAACACCTTTAAAAAATATTTGTACGTAAATGACTTCTAATCAGATGATATTTCCCAGAAATTATTCTTTATTTAGAAACAAAACAAGACAAAAGCAATTGATTTTAATCCAAAATGTATTTTTTCCTTATAAAAGAAGTCCACATACTCACTGTGTCTACTCTACAGAATTTGTCCTTTCCATTACACCACGTGTCAATTCAAGTTTATCTGGTCACTGCAAAAACTCGTGGCTAATATGTGTAATACAACACAGGAGGTATTGCTCAGTTCAACTACTTTTCTATACTTAAAAAAAATACAGAAATGTTCACGTTAACTGCAGTCCTGACATAAAAGTTACATGAAAGTTCTAGAAAATGGAATTGTTTTATTTGGTTGCCACAGTACCCTTTGAATCCAGTCAATTAAAAATGCCGAACTTTCACCCCTTTCCCTTGGTCAGAAGCAGCATTGGCGACGCTGAGTCTTCCTTTCAGAAAGTGACATTCCTCTGCCTGTTTTCTGTTGTTGATGTTTAAGCACTACTGCAGTCTCCAGCTTTCCTTTGAAGTAGGTTTGGTTGGTTGTTTTAGGACATATTTGTCGGCACACCTATAGCAGTTGCTTTTACTTCCAATGATGCCCTTTTTTCTTTGCTGGACTCCCAGAGGTTGATTAGTGGAGGGTAAAGTTCACTGAATGCCAAGGCTGGCTTGTGACAGTGATTCACAGCATAGCTGTTGTCACCCTCACAGTTCCCCTCTTGTGAGATGCAGCTGAAAAGACACATTACACCAATGATCCCCAGAAGGCCTCCAACGCAGGCCACAAATACTGTGTGACTCTTTCCGTATTCTTTTCCGTCATGCTCGAGACTCTTCGTGGTGACATTCACACATTGTTTTCTGCTTTTCTGATAGATGGTGGGAATATCAATACAAATTTTGTACTCGGTAGATGGTTTCAGATGAGTAAGATTATATACCTTGACATCTGCTGGTATCCGAGCACTTTGGGCAGCATGAGAGTCTTCAGTCTTGACAAAGGCTGTCCATTTAACACTGGATTTGAGAATTTTAGAGCTTGCTTTCCAAGACACAAGAACAGAATTGGCCCGGATATCTCTTATTTTAATATTCAGTGACCCATTGTTATCCTGAGGAACAGAACCTCCCACTTTGATCATAATAGACTTCAAGTCAGCACCAACTAGGTTAGTTGCTATGCAGGTGTACAGCCCACCTTCCTTTGGGGTTATGCCTCTTATGTCTAGTGTGCCTTCAGAATGAACATAGAACTTCTCTCTCAGAGTATTTGGCAGTAGTTTTTTACCAGAAGGTGTGATCCAGTAGATTTCAGGCTGGGGTTCTGCTGTAGCTCTGCAGTGAAGCGAAACATAGCTGTCAGCTTCTACATCCAGATTAGAAGGAAAGCTCTCAGGAGCTATAAGAGGGAGGCAGATTTCCATCATATCCCTGAAATGCACTTGACGAACATTCTGGCCTTGAAATTCAGGTGGGTCCACACAGAACAGAGAATCTGGTTCCATAAACCGAATGTTGGTTTTGTTCATGTTAATCCAGCGGATTACACAGTCACACCGGATAGGATTGCTGTGTATGCTGATTTCCTTGAGGTTTGGCAAAGACTCTATGGTACCATGGTAGAGGGCACTGAGGGCATTGCTATTTAGCATGAGGGATTCTAGCTTTGGGAGTCTGAAAAACGCATTAGGGTGAATGTAAGACAATCTGGGGTTGTTAGTAGCTTCTATTTTTCGCAAATCTGGCAAGTTATCCACAGCGAGACTGTCAATGGAGACAAGCTCAGGCATATTGTTTATCCCCAGCTCCTTCAAGTGTAGCATATTACTAAAATCACCCCTTCGTATTCTGTTAATAGGATTTTTATTTAGATCCAAAAACTTGAGGTTAATAGCTTTTTGAAGAGCAACCTGGGGTACCTTATTAAGCCTATTATCATAAAAGGAGATGCTTTCCAGGTTTTCCAATCCAACCAAGGCATCATCTGGTATTTCCGTGAGATTTATGCCAGCTATAACCAGGCTGCGAAGCTTGAGGAGAGGCTGAAAGTTCATGTCCTTGATTCTGATGATGGGGTTGTCTCCAAGCATCAGAATCTCGAGATTGGGAAGAGCATCAAACCACTTACTGTTGATCATCTGCAGTCTGTTTGAGTTGAGATGAAGGCGAAGAAGGTTGTGTAGGCCAATAAAGGCTCCGGGAGAAATGGTAGAGAGCAAGTTGTGATTAATATAAAGTTCTTGCAAGTTGCTCAGTCCATACAGACACTTTTCAGGCAGCTCAGTTAGCTTGTTTTCCTCCAGGTACACAGAAAGAAGCTGAGACATCTTCTGTACATTGATATTAGTGACTGAAGATAAATTGTTTTGAGATAAGTCCAGGCCAGTAAGGTTTACTGGAAAGTCTACGGAATGTTCAATTCTTGCAATATTGTTAGTCTGTAGGAGCAGAATCTGTGTGTCCGCAGGCAATCTGGCTGGGAAGTTTAAAAGCCCTAAATCATTACAGTCCACTGTAGATGCTTCCATATAGATGGATCTGGGGGTAAACCAAGGCCTGACCTCACATGTACATAATTGGGGGCAATCCACTTTTTTATCTACAGCTTGTACTAGTGTAGTGATAGCTAGGCCAAGTAGCACATGGACTTGGAGTGGCGTGTCCTTCATCTTAGCTTTTGTCTTCAGAAATTTTAACAGGCCCTTAAGGATTCCAGTCACCGTCAGTAAGTTCAGAAGGATCTGACTGATGAGGGAAGTATTTGCATTTGTCAAATGATGAACTCCACAGGACTGTAGGTGTTTTCTTCATGGAAATACTTATGAATGCCACACATGTATTTTCCAAAATTTGCGTGCATAGTGGAGGAAAGATACTTGCTGTCTCCTCAGTGATAGGGTATTTATGGAATCTTTGAAGATGGTCTATGTATAGATGGTCATAGGATATGGAGCAATTCATTTATTTGGAAGTCTGTGATTCACATCCCGTGCTTTTCCAGTACTTGCAGATGAAGAGGCATTATTCTAAGTGCAATTAAAGGAGAGAAAAAAATTAGTTCAAGAGGAAAATTCATAATTAATGTTTAACTAGATATATTTATTCCACACATATAAATATTACTAGAGTTTACAATTATTTCAGTACATTTTCATGACTTTGTACTTATTATTGGCTCAGACATTAGGTAAATCAAGAATTTAAGCTTCAGAGGACTGAAGTTTCATTCAGTATGATAAATGTCCTTCTAGAATTTTTCAGTTGTTTCAATTCTTTGTTTTATATCTCTAGCTTTACTTTATGTTTCTTTGTCTTTATGAATGAACGATAGTGAAAAATAAAAGACAACAGCTTTGAAGGCATGGTGGGGTTTGATGTATGATCTAAACAAATATTCCTGTATTATTATAATCAAATAGTGAGCCTATAGTTTATCCTACCACTTATAGTCAACACTTGGGAGCAAAATTATTTCTGATTGCTGAATGAGCTAAGTAGTGATATTTACCACAATTCCTTATTTTCGTTCCTGCCTCTCTCTGTCGTCTGCTTTGTATAAAATGATTTGAGAGTTTCAAAAATTGGAGGCTAATTTACCTTACTATAGATATACTTGTATAAAATTAACATAAGATGACGATTTGATTGTTTATCATTGAGAATAATTTACATCCCATCAGTAGCTAGCAATAAAAACAACTGTCTTACATCTCTAAAGTAGATATTCCTTCTTTAAATGTTTTTGTGTCAAATTTTTTTTTATCAAAAAAAAAAAGAAGTTCAAGAGCACATTACAGTTTGTTCAACAGGATGTAGTATTGGTAGGCAGGTCTATGCTTGATCCAGGCAGATTGCTGGTGAGCTGCCCCCTGTGTCTTCACATGGTTTAGAGAGTCAGGTATGGCTAGGCTCTTCATTTTGGGCTTGTTGCCTCTCAGCGTTGATGCTTACAGTGGCATAATTAGATGGAGATATGGTAGACATTTCAGCAATATACATAAAAATGTCCACACACATAAACATAAATGGCATGTGTTCTTATAGAGAGGTAGAAATATTACCGTTTTAAAATAAATATTTATTTCTAAGGAAATATTATGATTCACTTACAGTTTACTTTTACAGCTATCTTCTCTCTTCCCCTAACACTCACCAATGTGATTTTGTCTGATATTGAATTGTGGTTTTTCTTCAGTTAACCATTAACTTGCCTTGAGTCAAAGGCATCTGAAATAGATTTTCACTCTTCAAGCCTGTGTCCTCTGGGAAGACTGCCTTTCATATAGCTTCTCCCTCTTGCTTCTCAGCATTTTATGCTTCCTGTCACACCTCCTGTAGCACATGAGATTTGCTTGTCTTTTCCTGACCTTGGAAACTGAATGTAGCACAAACTCAAGAAATTTGTAGAGTATGCTAGTGAATGAATGTGAAGAAAGGTACATTTCCACAATTTTACATACAATAAAAGCAATCCAATTTGCTCATTTTTAAACATTGATAAATTTAACTGCTCATATGTTGGGCCTGACATGAGGTCTAATCTCCATTCCACCTTCACCCTTCAGTTACATACACAGGTGGCGTGATAAACAGGCCCCAGGCCCTAGAGAGATTTACATACTAATGAGGTACCTGAAGGCCAGAGGGTGGAGCCAATTAAACATTCCTCCCCAGCCCCCCCCCTCTTCCTCTCCCTATTTAACTCAGGTCCGCCCTGGGTTT
>JANHMN010000464.1:0-20173 GCA_030674055.1 Rhabdomys pumilio
TAGAGGCTGGGCTGAAGTACATAGGACCCTGTCTCAAAAAAAAAAAAATGCTTATTACAGAAGCCCCACCCCATAAGCCCAACCAGCATTTCTAGGGCCAGCCCCAGGAAGCTACATTTCCTTACATGCCCACTCCCCAGGAAAACTTGCTTGAGAGACATGCCAGTGGTCTTTGAGACCATCTCGCAAAGTTACTAGGTAAAGAGACCCACTTCATTGTGGTGGCAGCTTGACCCAAGAACTCGCACATGGTATCCTCGGTCACACCCAGGGTCTAACACAGGTGGTATAACCTTGGGCAAGGCTGGAAAATGGCAGTCACCAATGGGACAAGGGACTGTGGGACCCCCAGAGCAAGCTCGGCATCACGGCACGGTCCGTGAACCAGCGTGCGCTTCAGAGATCAGCTCTTCTGAAAGTAGTTTCCTCTGTTGGAACTTGGCTTCTGAGTACAAACCAAACATTCCCGATCTAACCTTCTAACTAACTTTTCTTCCCAGGTAGCGTTCCACAAATCAAGGTGGATCCTGGGGTAAAGACATTTCCACACCCGCCCCGGATGTAGGCAGAGGAAAGAGGGCAGGTCTAGAGTTATTTTTAGGCAGGAGTTCATGTCTGGGTTGCAGTTGGAACTCGGGCCTCCTTTGAAAGGGTGGCAGGGGAAGAGGGGTCAGACATGGGGTAGGGGAGGCACCAGAAAAATGAGGGCCTTTGTACTGTCAGGAGACTTCTGGGGGAGCCGGCCTTTGTGCTGAAGGGAACAGTTTTAATAAAACCATCTGTGCAGACTTGGCCCATCTGGTTGTAATTAATCCCCTGCCTTCAAGCAGGTAGCCGGCTCTCTGGCGTGGCCATAGATGGGAAGCTGCCTCTGTCTCCGTCCTGGGCAGCAGCCTCCCTCCCGCTCCTAGGCGGAATGAGGAATGTGGACTTTGCTGAACCGTAAACTATGCCGGGGAAGCTGAGGAAGGGGCTGAAGACAGAGCAATTCGTTCATGTTCCAGTCCAGACACCCAAACATGGTCGGGTTCCAGCCACAAGGAATATTTGAAATAAACGCACTGCGCGGGGCCAGGAGTTTGCTGTGTTTTCTGCATGGGGCCATGGCAACCGGAGAGGAAATCATGAGCTCGGATCAGGCTGAAGGATCAACAAATGATGTCCTGGCCCAGCAAGCCAGAGGAAGCCTCGCATGACTCTCTGAGAGCTTCTCAGGACTCAGCTGTCGGGAGCCAGGACTCAGACTGTCCATCTTTCTGGCGCACTCAGACCTCATGATCCACTTCTAGACTCAGATGCTTCGTTATGTTTTTGCTAGAGGTCTGCTACTGTCACCAAAGGTCTGATAACGATTTTCTGAGCAGAGGGGGATGTTCTCAGTGAGAAAGCTCAGACTAAGGGCAGCCACTAGACTCTAGTCGCTATATGGAGGTGTCCCTAGTGCTGACCCTAGCCGGGGGTCTGTCTTCCAGCCCAGGCCCAGCTGCAATCCTTCTGGGTTGATGTTCTAGGCAGAAAGACATCCTCTAGGTTCCTTCTTTGTCCTGATGCCATCTGATCTCTCTCTCTCTCTTTCTCTCTCTCTCTCTCTCTCTCTCTCTCTCTCAGAATGTGGCTCATATATGCCTATAAATAACAGGTCGTAGCTGGGGGTGTCAGCTGAAGTCCACAGATGTTCCCTGCACCTGACTCACCTGAGGAACTTAAGGAAAACCCCAAATCCCAGCAAGCTTGCTATGCCAAAGTGGAGAATCAAGTGACTGATAGATAGATTGCCCCAGAGTTCTGAGATCTCAGAAGTCTGCAAATAGCTCTCCCCAGGCAGATGCTTCTGCTGTTCCCCATGGTCCTCTGGAAATCTGCGGGAGGCAAAGAAGGGGCTTGGTGACATCCCTAGTGCAGAAGCTACCATGCGAAGGCTTGGCGAGGTCTGTCTGCTTTGGTCTTAGCACCCGCAAAATCCCAGGAGACCCAAGGCTAAAGTGACGATGCCAGCACCCCACCCAGGCCCAAAGGTCTACTCTTCAGAACTCAGTAACTGGGTCCACAGGGAAATTATTTCCTGGAAAACCGAACCAGGAGGCTGCTGACATTATTAGGCCTCCAAGCCATGGCTCAGACAAGACCTTTGTACCAGGACTGTCCCCTCAGGAGCTGTTTCTTTATTTGCAATGAAAATAAAATCACATGACATTAACCTCACTATTTTTCAGGGCATAGCACTCTCAATACTGGGCATTAGCCTCCTTCTAGATCTCAAACAATTCATCATACCCAAAGGAACACACACACCACACACACCACACACCACACACACCACACACACCACACACATAAACACACATAAACACAAACATACACATACCATACACACATACACACACCACACACATATGCACCACACACACATAAACACACACATACATATACCACATACACATACACACACATACACTCATATATACCACACATATACCACACACATGCAACATACCACACACGTACATATACTACACACACACCACACATACACCATACATTCACATATATTACACATATACCACACACACACACACACACACACACACACACACACAATCCCTCTCGTATTTTCCCTTGCCCACAGTCCCTGGCAACCATGCACCTATTTTCTGCCTCCATGAATTTTCTGTTCGATGGACTCGTGACACCATGGGGCCTTTTGCTTCTAAATGGCCTGTGTAGAGGGTATGTCCCTCACATTCTCTTTTGTTATTTTTCTTTGTCTCCTTGTCTGTCAGAGAGGGAGAACTTTTCCTCTCAGGATTCTTTCAGGATCCCTAAGCCAGTATCAACAGAGCACTCAGAGCACATCTAAGCCACAGACGCGTGAGAGGCGCTCCATGGGTCCCAGCCACCAAAGTCTCTGTGTGAGTGCTGTATCTACCAATGCTCTTTCCTACGAGGGCATCTTCCAAGGCCATTGCCAAGACCCAGCAGCCTTAGTTACTGGGAGGAAACCAGGTCTAGCTTGTTGTGGTGGTGGCGGTGGCGGTGGCGGTGGTTTGGTCTGGGAGCCAGTAGCAACAAAGGGCCAGGTGATAAGAGTTTCACGGCCTTGCTCAGTGCCTCTGAGAATGCACTTGGGTCCAGGTTGCAGCCCCAGCCCCTCCCTCTGTTTTTACGCCTGTCTTCTCAGAATACTTGTCATCAGGGCCCAAGTGAGCTGATCTCAAGTCCTGGATTCAATGGCATTTGCTGAGACCCTTTCCTCAGAGAAAGTCACACCCTTGGCTTCAGTTCTCAAAACATAGACACATCATTTGGGGTCACCATGCATCTTAAGGTCCGCCTGCGTCTTAAGGACAGAGTCCCTGGGGTGACTGAGAGGACTTTTCCAACAGAAGCCTGTGAGAGATGCAGCCCAGGCTAGCCCATAGGGGCTACTGCCAAACAATCAGCGTTCTCAGCCATCAGTGGTTACATTATCCTCTCTCCCTGGCCACTTACCTAAGGCTAGTCCTATGACACCAGATTTCTGTGTGCTTAATCCACATTCCCAGGGAGGAACCTGAGGCTGACTCAAGGCCGTAGAGCCAGGATCCAGTTACAGGTGTTTTGTTGTACGCTTCAGTTCACACTGACTTACACGCTGTCTCCCCTCTGACCTACTACACTACTGGGGTCTGGAAAAATGAGCAGAGCTCAGAGGTCCTTGGAAACAGAGGTTGAACCCCAGTGAAACATCACATCTTTTTTTTTTTTTTTTTTTTTTGGTTTTTCGAGACAGGGTTTCTCTGTGTAGCCCTGGCTGTCCTGGAACTCACTCTGTAGACCAGGCTGGCCTCGAACTCAGAAATCCGCCTGCCTCTGCCTTCCAGGTGCTGGGATTAAAGGCGTGAGCCACCACCGCACCACCGCCCGGCAAGACATCACATCTTAAGAGTCAAGTTCCCTGTGGAGACCTGGAGAGGTCACATCCCTCCATCTGATGGCACAGGGGTGCCACGAGCCCCTGCAGCTTTTCCTGAAGGGCTGTGCGAGTTGGTCCTACAGGGACATGGTATGTGAATCCCGAGCTACTGGGAGACAGAAGGCACAGCTGGTGCCATGCCAAACTGGGGTGCTGTGATCAGCCGGCACAGTCCTCCGTGCGCATGGTTTGATTTACAGGAGGCCACGAGCAGCCCCAACTGCAGACAGAAAACTATTTGAAGCAGCTGCCAGATGTTGTGTCTGAGCTGGGTTTTACAACTTGCTTACTGGTGAACAGCCACCTCCTGCTGGAGTTCAGCTTGCCCCAGTGGGTTCGGGCCCTGGCGCCAACCCCACAGGCCTTTGCTTAGCTGCCTGGAAGCTCTCTCCTGTTTAGTAGGGATCTTGTTGGGACCTTGAGGGGAACCAGGCTGGGAGCCCAGTTTCCAAAGCATCTCACCTTCCTGAGGAGGTCCTGAGGGTCTGACTTGGGGATTTCTCTTAGGAGCTCTAAGAATGCTCTGGAATGTTTGTCTGAGCTCAAGCACTTGGGGTGTGGCCTGGGAGATGTGTGTACTGAGTATGACTCTTTCTTGTTCTGTATCTTGGTCTCCCCTACTTTAGCCACCTGACACCAAAGGCATGGGGGACCAGGGCTGGGACCACAGCTCATCTAAGAGCTTCTAGAAGGTTCCTAACTTTGTGCATGAGAGAGGGAGGTACTAGTGAGTACAGCCTGTCTGTGGAGGCTGCTGTGTCAAGCCAGGACAACCCTAAAGAGTGGTTAGATTTTTCCCAGCATGAGACTGCTGGTGTTCACTGGAAGTTAGAACATGTTTCTCAGGCTTCCCTGTGGCAAGAGACTCAGGACTCCAGGCTCATGATCACTTCCTGGGGCTGAGAAGTGGAGCTGAACGGGAGACAGGGAAAGGGGTGGGGAGGAGGAAGGAGACGCATGATTAATCTTGTTGCTTGTGAAAGCATGCCTGTGTCCGTCCAGGAATCCTGGCCGAAGGCCGCCAGAGTGGACAGAGTGTTCAGTCCCCTCCTGAAAGCGCCAGCGATGTTTTGTCCGCCGGGAAGGAAAACACCCTCTGCCTAAGCTAGAACTTGGCTCTGCCTCTGGGAGACGCCTGGGAGGCCTTCTTCTGAGAAGAGTGTAGATGATGACTAGAGAGTTTCGAGAGCCCGGCTTCTCTGAGGTGCCAGGGGTGCCCTCTAACCTACAGCCCTCAGGAACGTCCCCCTGTGCTCTTACCCAGTTCTCATTTTTTTTTCCTTCTGAAAGAAAAGTCCCCAACAGCTCATCTCTCCAAAAAACCCGTGTTGTTGTCGGCCCAGAAATGATGGTGGGACTTAAGACATTCCCAGGCTGGCCCACATCAGACACAGTGACCCTGCAGAAATATAGGGACTCAGGCCCAAGATCATAAGTCTGGGGTTTAGACTCAAAACATCTGTGACAGTGGCCCTGTTAGCTTCCCAGGGAGCCTGCCTGTGCCTTCTGTGATACAGAACTAATGATAACTTTTAACCAAGATCAAAGGCCGCGTGCGTAAAGAGATAGGACCTGGAAGCCCAAGAAGACATGCCCGCCCCTGCCTGTCCCTAGATTATTACCCATTTATTTGCAGGACAGTGGGAAAGAGACACCTCCTAGGAATCCCTGCTGCTGCCAGACAGCCCCTCCCTCTGGCTCAACACTTCCTCCTGGGTTGGTGGCAGCCCTCCAGGAGGCTGATGGCCTCTTTGAGCATCTCCCCCCACACCCCCACTTCCTGAAAGGATGGATTTGGCTGCAGGTGTCACTTCCTTCGAGGGAAGCCATGCACCAGCCCAGCCCAGACTCACCCTGAGAACATGCCGGTCTCCTATGAAGGCTCAGAGGCCAGGGGTCCTTGTCAGGATATCTCATAAAAATGTTGCCGAAGACCCCAGACTCCATTAGTCCCGTTAAACCCAAACAGGTCTCGGCCCCATCGTCTACGCCAGACACATGTGGACACTGAATAGAGGCCCAGAAAACCTGATCCAGGGGTGCAACGGGATGACACAGACCAGCAGACATGAGGCAGGGGCTGTGGAGGAGAATGTGATGTACCCTCCTAGCCATTCTGGACAGGGATGCCCTAGGGCATTTGGAAAGAGGAGGAGGAGGGGGGAGGGGAGGAGGAGGAGGAGGAGGAGGAACAGGAGGAGGAGTGGTGTTACGGAAAGGAAATCAAGCCTACTTATGTACGTTTCTGAAGACAACTGGTTGTTTCGAGGAGTTCTTTGTAAAACAGCAATACAGCCCAGGGTTCGATTGGCTCAGTAGTAGAATGTAGAAATCGCAGTTAGTGATGATGGTGGTGATGGAGATGGTGATGATGATGGTGATGGTGATGGAGATAGAGATGGAGATGGTGATGGTGAGGGTGGTGGTGGTATGATGATGTCATCCAAGCACATGATGTCTTTGTAGCCCACAGAAAGTTCTTTGAACAGTGTTAACCCAGACCCCCAGGAGCCAGGGTAGTCTCTGAGACCATTCAGGTTCTGGCTTTCTGAGATGAACCCCTTCTGAGCAACTATCCTGAGGAAGGCCCTGCATCTGGTCATTTTCCCATTGGGGATCCCGGGGCAGTCATGAGCCAGGCCAGCAAGATTGCTGTCACACGGTGGGGTGTGGGCTCAGGATCGTAGCACCCCACCAGTTCTTTAATGACCTGTGGAAACTTTTCCTGAAGTGACCCCATGGGGCTAGAAAGATGGCTCCGTGGATAAAGTACTTGGCTCAAATCTTCAGCAGTCCTGTGAAAAGCCAAGCATGACCCTGTATGGTACACAAGAAAACGGGGAGGACCTAGCACAGCGGGTTTTCAACCTTCCTAAGGCTTTGACCCTTTAATACACCTCCTTGTGCTGTGGTGACCCCCAACCATAAAGTTATTTTGTTGCTACTTCATAACTGTAATTTTGTTACTGTTATGAATGATAACATAAATATCTGATACGGGCCCTAAAGAAGTCTGAACCCACAGGTTGAGAGGTGCTGGTCTTGCTGAGTCAAGCAGCTCCAAGTTCAGTGTGAGACCTTGTCTCAAAAATCAGGTAGATATCCTTGAGGAAGACTCTTGTCACCAGCTGCTGGCATCCACATACACACAAGGGTAGGTGTTATTGTTTGTACATGTGCACACATTCCAATATGTAAACACACATAGAACACACACACACACACACACACACACACACACAGAGAGAGAGAGAGAGAGAGAGAGAGAGAGAGAGAGAGAGAGAGAGAGAGAGAGGTCCCAGGCAATGTTAATAGACAACCATCCTAATTTCTACTCATGTTGGCTCCCAGATCTTGGAGGCCAAGTTTCTACAGACTGACTCCTGATTGTTCTAGAAAGCCTGTCCTGCACAAGGTAGTCTCTTCCTCCTGCCTGTGCACCTGCACCACTTATGGTGTGGGCGTGCTCTGTGGCCTCGCCAAGGGCGGCTCTGCAGAGGGGCACCACAACAAGCAGGCTGGCCTCCCCAGGGCCACATGACTCCTGTTTTCTCCGTAAACATTGCTCGGTCCAAGACCAACGAGGACACCTGACCCGACCGAGGTTACCCTGGTCTTCTGAGCTCCGTGCCGGCTGCCAGCTTATTTTTACGAGCTGTTTAATCGGCTCACTGTCCTCTGTTCCCAGTAGATGAGGACACACATTCCAGGATGGCCTCGAATGATAACAGCAGCTGTCTAGACAGAGGCTGGCCCCAACACCATCATAAATAAAAGTAGCTTTGTGCTCCAGGCTCTTGCCTGAGCCCAGGGAGGGGCGAGCAGGCCCCTAGCAGGCCGGCTGCCACAGGGCTCACCCAGCTGCTGTCTGACCCTGCCGCATACCCTGGGAGCCTAATAGAGTGCCTAAGACCTACATGGGGGCAGAAAGCTGGCCCTAGGGTGCCCTTGGAGGAATGAGGTGCTGAACGTCTGCCCTTTCTCTGCTCTGTTCATCCATGTGATCTGACCGGGCTGCTTAGACAGAGAACACAAGGCATTCATGTGCTGATTTAACTTTAGACTCCAGAGTTAGTGCTCTGCCCTCTGCTCCCCAGGCCCAGGCCTCCAGGTATAACCTGAAGTTTCGGCCTCAGCTCTCTCCCTTTACTATCCCCTTGCTCCATGGAGCCCACGCGCCCTCCACCTGGCGTTCATTCTCTGGTGCGTTTTCTACATTCTCTTTCAACGCTGACTGGGCCCTTTTCTACAGAGCCAGGCAAGGCTAGACTCAGGTCTGAGAGGAGCTGGCAGGTAGAAGGACCTTGGGATGCCCCATGAATTCAGAGAGCTGGGCATGGCTAACACGTCCATCAGGTGCACCAAGAGCATGCAGAAGCATCCACGGGTGCGTTCAGGGCAATGTGGGGGCATACGAAGGAGTCCACAGGGGAATTCAGCCTCTGGTTCTTCTCATGTTTCTTTGGTTTTTCATAGGGGACAGGGAAGCCACCGCGGAGCACAGTGGGAGATTCACCGAGAACAAAGATGGTTTTTGAATATAATATGCCCCTTGGGTGTGGCTGGAGAAAAAGAAACAACTAGATTCCACAAAGAGGTACGTCAGTGTGACGCGGTCGGTGCCACGGTCGGTGCCACGGTCGGTGCCACGGTCGGTGCCACGGTCGGTGCCTTGCACATGGGATTTTGTTTTCACTGCTAGAGACTTGGGGGACTAGATCTCAGTGCCAAACACCTCTTCTTTGGAAGGAACACAGCTTCCCTCGGGGACTTGGTAAACCTGTGCTGACCTCTCACTCCTGGGCACATAGGTCTCCATAATGCACAGGTCCTGAGAGAATGGGGCCTCGGGACAGCAGAAGGGACAGCACCCAGGTGAGGCACACCTACAGTGCACACAGTGGTCCTTCCCTGTGCCCCAGCAACAGCCAGCACAGACATGGGGATCCTTTTGTTTGAAATGTTTGTCAACTTATTTGATCTAAATCGCGTCACTTTTCCACCCTCCCCAGACCCCACCCGCACACACCCACAGAGGGTCCAAAATCAGGAGAGATTTCGCTGTGCTGGGGATAAAGCAGCAGCGGCTGTTCTAAAGGGAGTGAGCACGTATTATCTTCCTTGGATCCCCAGATGACACCTACCCCCAGGAAAGGTACCACCAGGCCAGGAGTCCCCTTCCACACCCAATGGTAGCCAAACAACCTTGGTCCACCCCATCCCCAAGAGGCACCCCCCTTCTGGCCGCAGGGAAGGCAGCAAGTGCTCTGACGCTTTGAACATTTCAAGTTGGAGAAGCCCGTCCAGGGGAGATGGTGGGTGCGGGTGGGGCCACTGTGGGTCCATTGGAAAAGGCTGTGTTGACAGCAAGGAAAGCATCCATTTCTAAGAACAAGGGACAAAGGGGGAAGACTGACTAGGTAACCTAGAGACCAGGGCAGGATGGACCCTCCTGCCATGTCATTTGCCACAGTATTCACCCTGAAAACACATTCAAGTCAAACAGGTGAAGAGGAGGGCAGAGAGTTTCCTGCCTGTCTTTTCTTTTGATATAGGGTCTCATGTAGCCCAGGCTTGTCTCTGATAGGTAACCTCCACCAACGAAATACACCAGCTCAAGCTGAATTTAAAAGTATATAAAGGCAGGTTTATTGGGAGCAGCTCTTGGGAGGGTTCACTGATCTCCCAGGAGGAGGTCAGGGAAGTAGCATTCTGGAAGAGAGAAAATGGAGAGGGGGTGGGGGATGGGGAGAATATATCCAGGTAATACAGTGAAAAGCCCAGCCCCTGGACTGCAAAGTTCAGGGTAGAGGGCGTGGTATGCCAGCCATGCCCTTTAACAGGTGGGGACTGAGGAATCCTGGGAAAGCCAGGTCAGCTTTGGTATGTTAACCAGGAACCTTGGCTGCTTGTCGGCTTGTTCCGGATCTCTGTACAGAGGATGGCTGTGACCCCTGGTCCTCCTGCTCCCGATACATTGGAAGTAGAAACACACCACCATGGCCGGTTTGTGTACTGCTAAGGACTGACCTGGTGCATCAGGCAAGCACTGCACCCACCGAAATGTATCTCTAGTCCAAGGACTTACATTCTACATGTTTATAATTTTTATAATTGAATGCGAGCAAACATCCGTGTGACAAGCAGCAAGAAGGACCACCCGAGGCTTAAGGATGTGTCTGTGCCCCAAGCCTCTGGTAAAGCACCAGAATGTTCTATCTTAATGGCACTGCAATTCTGAAAGGTTGGACCTCTCCCTCTTCGGGGAAACTGAGGCACAAGGGGAGGAGGAGGCCTGACCCAAGTGTGCCTTGCAGCTGGCAAGGGCAGAGTCAGGATTCCAGACACAGATGGCTCTGATTCCCTGTCATCTGGGCCTCTCTGTGTCCTGCAGCGCCTGGCACCGAGCTGGCACCAGACATGTTTATTCAGTGCATGGCTGGGAGACCCGAGCCCTCCCCGCCTTGCCCCAAGTGGAGCTTCAATCAAGTCTCACACAGGGAGCTTACCAAACGAGAGTCTATTGGGGATGTGGGGCAAACAAGGAAGCATTGGAGCAGCCACCCCACTTTCAGGGGCCTCTGGGCTGGCTGGACAAAGGGAGACATCCAAAGTCAGAAGTCTGGTCTCGTGGCTGTCAGGGGCGGAACAAGAGCCAGGGGGTGTGAAATGAGGACGTGGTCCTTCCTGACCATCCTTGGAGTCCCGAGCAGCATGTTCAAGCCTCACCAAGTCTCCCCTCAAAAAGGCAACAGGGAAACAAGGTCCCGGACAGAAAGGGCAGTGATGTATGAGGATGGGTTAGACCCTGTTCATTCCAGCATTAGATCCTTGGTGAGGGGCCCAGGACACCAGTCAGGTCTGCTCAGAGTCGAAGTCATGATCCCTGGAGTTTGGGGTGGGGGTGGGGATGTTGTTGAGGTACCTGGGAGAGGAGAAGAGTGGGGCATCTGAGTGGAGCAGCCTGGAGTGTCCTGAATCTGACACAGGACATTCAGAGCATGCACCTTGCCCCCTCCCCACAGCCTCTGACCACCCTTTCCTCAGCTCCTCTGGCCAGGGAGGACCATACGTGACAAAGCTCCCTTGCCTATGTTCCCTGGATGCTGCAGTTGGTCCCAGGAAGCTCTCCTTCCCCAGCAGGACCTATGCAGGCTAGAAATACCCACTCTCTCCTAAAGTGCCTTCAGTTCCCAAGTTTCAATTTGTCCAGCCTGGGACTATCCACCAGTGTCTCCGCTCTGACTATTGTCAACACCACTGAGAATGAATTCTGCTTCACAATGGAACCCTGTAGCTGGATGGACCACATAGCCCAACCTCCCGGGAGCTATCTCGGTCTTCCTCTGGGAACTATCTCAGTCTCACCCAGTAGAGCTACTGAGAGTGAGCCTCACTGGCTGGAAAAGCATCAGAGATGAGGAGAGAGAGGGGGCTGGGCCAACTTCAAGTGATTGATCCTTTGCAAACTACATCCACAGGCACCCCAGACTAGGCCTCCACAGAACTCTTCAACCTTTTTCTGCTGAAGCCAATGGGAGCTGGGCCTCTGGCACCCACAACTGTAAGAACCTGGGGTGACCAGGCTCAGTCCCCATATCTCCATATCAGAAGCAAAAAGGCTTTTCCAGGGGACCCGAAGAAGGAGGGAGAAGGTTATTGTCTGAGTCAGTGAGGCCCATTAGGAGCACAGCCCTGAGGCAGAGCTTGGCCAGTCTTAGCCTCCCGATGTTAGGCAGTAACTCAAACCAACCCCTTTGGATTATGGAGATAGCCCCCAACCCCTTCCAGGCCTCTGTTTCTCCCTGTTCAGTGGGAAAGAGAAATACAGACTAAGAATATGCTTAGTGTTGGCTCTATGTCTTGTCCCACAAGAGACAGAGATGGCAGCTTCAGGACAAGTCAAGGAAGGTTTCTCACATGGTGTGTGTAGGGGAGGTAGGGGAGCCTCAGAGAGAAGGCAGCTGGAGCTGGTTGGTGACAGCAAAGCTGCCTTCTCCCCAAGCCCCACAGGGCAATAGTGGTGACCGATAGCTGATACCCAGAACAGCAAGTCATTCTGCCAGCAGCAGAAACTCTTACTCATAGACATTGCTGGCTCACAGGGGCCAGCAGTGTTGTAGATGGAACCCCAAATGTCATGGTCATGTCCACCCAGAGCCTCAGAATGTGAGCTCACTTAGAAGCTCTCCCCCCACCCTCTTTCTTTCTCTCCCCACATGTAAGTTGAGGAAGTACAGCAGATAGTCACATCCAGTGACCTGTGTCCCCATGAGAGGACAACACAGACAGATACAGAGCTAAAGGCGTGAGATATGCTTCTCTGAGCCAAGGAAGGCTGGGGCCACTCCAAGTGGGGAGATGCCTGGACAGGTCCTCCCAGAGCCTGGGGAGGACCCTTGTGGACACTTTACGTGAGAGAGTGCGTGTGTGCTGTCAGTTCCAAGAGATCATTGCACGTCTCCTTTCCTCTGGCTCGCCTTGAGTCTAGCCCTAAGGCAGAGGGCATGAAAATCTCATGGGGTTATCTACACAACACAGGCTTTAGGCAGGAAGCCGGGAAAAGAGGGAGCCAGGTCCTGAGGGAGAAGAGGAAGGCTAGAGGGGACAGCTGTTGTCACAAAGGGCAGCCTACTCAGATGTGCAAAGGAGACCTGCTCTCTGGGGTAAGCTGTCACTCAGTGTGCTCCCAGTGGCCATCTTGGCACCTCAGTCCATTTTTCCATGTCACATGTACATCCACCCACCTGAGAAAGTCAAGAAAGAGCAGAGTCCCTGTATCTACTCACCGGGGAAACAACCCAGGAACACTTGGATTTACCAACGCATATGCTTTCTCCTGCTCACTCTGTGTGTGTGCGTGTGTGTGTCTCTGTGTGTGTGTATTTGTGTCTGTGTATGTCTGTGTGTATATGTGTCTGTGTCTGTGTATAGGTATATGTGTGTATGTGTCTGTATGTATCTGTGTCTGTGTGTGTGTATTGTCTATATGTGTGTGTCTGTATGTATATGTATTTGTGTGCACGTGTGTATCTGTGTGTGTGTCTTTGTGTATATGTTCATGTGTGTATATGTGTATGTCGCGTGTGCGTGTGTGTGTCTGTGTATGTGTCTCTGTGTATATGTGTCTCTGTGTTTGTGTCAGTATGTGTGTGTATCTGTGTGTGCATGTGTGTGTCTGTTTTAGTATGTATGTATCAGTGTGTGCATGTGTATGTCTGTATGTATGTATCTGTGTATATCTGTGTGTGTCTGTATGTGTGCACGTGTGTATCTGTGTGTGCGTGCGTGCGTGCGTGCGTGTGTGTATGTGTGTGTGTGTGTCTATATGTGTTCATCAGTGTGAACACACTCAAGGAAGCCATAAGTAAAGCTCGGCAGTTGTTCCTCAGGACACCAGTCACTTTGATTTTTTTGTCACATGGTCTTTCACCAGCCTGGAACTCAACAATTCAGCCAGGTTGGCTGGCCAGCCATCCCCGGGGGAGCCAAACGCTGCTTGTAAAACAAGTGCCACCCAGGGCCAAGGCACAGCCTGAAAGCCACAGAGGGGTCCTGAAAGAACCTATGGGCTTCTGACAGGAGTCGAGGACACCAGGTAATCCCTCTGAGTTTCTTGTGGCTGCGTGACATCTGACCACAGACACAGAACGTGTGACTTCACAGCTCTGGAGATCAGACGTGACAGAGGCAGGTACGAGCAGGGCTGACTCACTCTGAAGCCCCAGGGAAGACTATTTTAATTTTCTAGCTTCAAGCAATGCCTCTGTCCCTGGGCTCGCAGTCTCCTGCTCCATCTTCAAAGCCATGAGCTTCGAAGCATCTGTGTCTCTTCCTTTCTCTGACTCTCTGAGCGCTATCTCCTCTTCCTGTTTATGTCTCTCTGACATTTCCTGTCTCTCTCATTTTATGTCTCTGTGTCTCTCTCACTCTGTCTCTGACTTTCTTGCTTCTAATGCTCCTGTCTGCTTCTTGTGGGGATTCTTTGGGTAACACCAAACCTGCCTGGGATTAAGGAGGTCCCTTAATTCCATTTTCAAAGTCCCTTTGCCATGTAGAATCATGAAGATGATGTAGACGTCTACACAGAAATGTCATTCTGCTCTCAGCAGCCCTGTAACTAATGTCACAGCCAGCCACACCCGCTTAAACTGCAGCTCTACCTTGCTCAGGGTCAATTTTCAGGCCACCTCCCAGGGCCATTGGGGAATCGGCCTCTTGTAGTTGAGGATGCTCCAGCTGACCTTTGGCCTGTGCACACAGGGCGCCTTGCCCAGTCCATCGGCAAACAGAGAACTCTCCCCAAAAGTCAACAGGGGTGGTGGGGCAGAAACCCACTAGCCAGACACAGAGGGACCTTGTCACTATAGATCCATCACTCACTGTCCTTGAATCCTGGGAGACCTCCAGGAGGTACAGCTAGGGAGGCCAGGAATACAAGCACCGCCGACAAGCTGGAAAACTCCAGAAACCTGTTCTCTCTCTCTCTTGAGGCCCCAGAAGGCATCAACCTTGTTGACAGTTGCTTCAGTCACTGTCTGCAAAAGAGAGAAAAGGCTACCACTGTCCTTAGAAACACTTGTGTAGTTGCTGAGAAGTGATGGGTAAATCTCAGGCCCAATAAAGAGTTTTAAGATGTGAAGAAAGAAAAAAGCCTGGTTTCCTGGTATACATGCCAGCATCCATGGGGCATGGAGGTAGGAAGGATTTTTGACTATATAGATAATTCAAGGTCATCCTGAACCACATGAGACCCTGTGTCAAAATATTAAAGAAGAGGGAAGGGCAGAGAAGAGAATAAGTAAAGGATTTGTGGCAGCAAGACGGTGGTCCCTACACAGACAGGGTGGCACACACCCTGGGAACCTGGCTTTGAGGGCTAGCACAGTCCTCATTGCCTTCCTGGACAGTATGGAGAGGCACTAGTGGACAGGGGCGGCTTGCCAACAGCTCTTGGAATGTTCTCAGGAACTGCTCGGGGGAGAAGAGGGAAGGGGCTATACAAAGAGTGTGCATAGCAGTGCTGGCTGTCCCCAAGGCTAACTGCCGTGCTACCTCCTACCAGCTTGCAGGTGAACCTCACAAAAGCCCCAAGGGCTCACTGAGCCCTGTTGTACTGAGCCCCAGTTGATGGAGGCCTCCCCTAAGCTTGGCCACAAGGCTTGACCATACTCGCCTCTGGGAAAACTGGGAGTCTTGTGGGCCTGTAAACTGGCTGTGAGCACTGCAAGCTTCTCCCTGGGGTAGAACCCAGAGCCCCATGCTCTCTCCAGACTTTGATGACCCAGCCACAGGAGAGACTTTATATGCTTCTCAATTAAGCCTGGGGGTGGGGGTGGGTCAAAGCACCCTTGAGTGCAGTGCACAAGCCAGGGCCCTCCGATAGCTACTCTGTTGGCACAGGGTCCCTGGCTGGGCCTGCCAAGAACACCCTTGGATAAGCCAGGTTTTTCCTGAGTGGAAGTTAGGTTCAGATCCATGTGTCCTGCAGGCCTGAGCAATTGGGCAGGCCATCCGGGTCCCACAGAAAAGGTGGGGGATTCTGGCCACCAGCCGGGGAGGGGACAACAGAGGATTCTGAGAAGCTGCCAGGCTTCATCCCGCTGTCCTGAGTCACACGGGAATGTTTGAGACCAGAAGGCAGGTGGGTGGGGGTAGGGGCTGTCTCATAGCCCCTTCCAGGGTCACAGTCTGGGCACTGCAGAGGGAGAGTGGGCCAGACCTGTGAGGGATGGCTATGGAGAGGCAAGCGGAGGATACAGCTGCAGCCTCAGGCCAGACACCACTTCCTCCCCTCAAGCCCGCCCTCCTTTCCAGAGATGCAGCCCACCAAAGATCTCATGCTCTGGAAACTCTGGCTGATCTCATCCAGGAGCATAGGGGAAGGATCTGAGGTTCCTGTTCCCAGCTGGTCCAGGGAAACCCAGAGCCTTGACTCACAGACTCCCTTCACTCCCCTCCCTCTCATGCCCACGGCCCCACCCCCCCCTGCAGCTTCTGCGGCAAAGCTTCTTCCCTCCTTCCATCCCCCACGTCTAACATCAAGCCCGCTTAGTCAACACTCACCTTCTCTCCTCAGCATCCCCACACGGAAGACTGCTGCAGCTACTTTGCCCAGTGGACTATGCAGCACACTGTAAAATAGGAGCCAGATTAGCTGAAGCAGCTGAGCACAGTAGGACCACTTCTTAGTGGGGCCCTGCCCTGCTCCATCCCAGGGAGATGCTAATGACAACTCTGTTATGACTGACACCTGCCAATTCCAGCCCTACTTCTGAGAAAGATGCTGTCTATCATCTGTCCCTCCCACCCCCACTGACTGCCCTCTGGTGCTTCAAATAAGTGGATCTGTGTTTCGCCAGCTGCCCACTGGCAGCCCAGTCCAGCCTATGGGTGGAGGCCCCAGTCTGTATCTACTAATAGTGCTTCTCCGTGCTTCTTGTGTGTGGATGTTCATCCCTCAAGCTCTGAAAGGAAAAGTCTTGAGGCCAACCTACCAGGCTGGGCCTGTGGGAGAATACTGCACACCATTCTTGTTGCTGGGAGTTTGGCTGCTGCACACTGGTGTGGCCCTTAAGTTATATGAGGGAAGCGTCAAAGGCATCAGGGTGCCCAGCCTGAAGCCCAGATCCAGCCACCTCCGTCTCTGGGTGAGCGGGAGCTGGGACAGGAAGCAGTCTGCCAGCTGCTCCCCTCACACCAGGGCTTGCAGATCCAACAGCTGGGCTTCGTCAGAGATTCCAAGGGAGTCCTTAGCCAGCTCAGCCATGGGGATGTTCTCCAAATAGAAAGCTTGGTCCGCACTGGGCCAGAAATTGGTGTATGTGCTGGAATCATCCTGGTCCACCTGGCTAGAGACACCACAGGTCCAGACCACACCAGCCTCAGGGAATCCGAAGGGAAAAAGACTTGGCTTCACTCTCTCAGGCTCCCATAGTAAAGGAAAGGTTACTCCCTCCTGCCAGAGGGATTTCGGTAGCTCTGGTCCAGCTACCTGGCAAATGTTCCTGAACCCAGCTTTGTGCAGAGCACGTGGTGGGTGCTGAGACCAAACTGTGGCTCTGCCCTGTAGGATCCTGAAGCAGACAGGTAAAATCAGACCAACCAGCATGTCTGAGTCAATGTAGCAGAAATCAGGGAAAACGGCTGGTGGTCAGCTACCTGCAGGAAGGTCCCTGGGGCTGTCCAGGTCAAATTGACTTTAGGAATAGGCCAGGATGCAGAAGAACTTAGAGGGAGCAGCCAGTCCACAGTGCCCTCCTAGTATTTGGTGTGCCAGGCCCAGGAGTACCAGACTTGCTTGGGAAGCCTCGGGCTCTGTGCCCTGGAAGACTCAGCTGCACCTGCCTGGCCTTGAGCCACAGGAAGTGACTTGCCTGTGAGGTCCCCCGCAGGCAGCATCTCCCAGAAGGCACACAGGAAAGAGCTTGCAAGGTTTATGACCACTGAAGTCAGGCTAGGTTTGGGGAGGGTGTGAGCCAAGCCTGCTGGTTCTAATTAGAGGACTGGGCTCCTCAAATGGCCAAAGGGGCTAGGGGCTATGCCAGGTTTGCTGAGCAGATGGCAGTGTTTTGTACAGCGTCTCCTAGCAACAGGGGCCACTGTAATGGAGAGGGGGGTACCCCAGGAGCTGGGGAACTCAGCAGTTAGTTTCACTGAAAGGCGTGTGACAAACCTGGATGGGGGACCTGTCCTGGACTGAAACTGGCTGGCTCTTATCCCACCACCAACCTGAGCTCAGGGGGAGGCAAACGGAACCTGTATTCTTTACTGGAACCTGAGTGAGAACTGTTACCTCCCAGCCCAGGGTGGTACTGCTAGGATCCAAAGGTCCTGAAGCCAGAGCCTGGCTGTGCACCTCCCCCGAGCATTCTGAAATCAAACTAAAGCAGAGAACTGAACCCAGATTCTAGATTAGGCAATGCCCTGTCCACACACTCAGAGCCCAAAGTAAAAGTACAAGTCAGCAAGTAGAACTTAGTCTGGCGCTCAGTAGGCTCTCAGTGTTTAACTGACAAAATGAAGGGCTGCCATCTGTCTTCAACACCAGACTAAGTGACAACCAGACAGACACAGAGAGCGTCCTGTGTTCACCTGTACATGTGCTGTGTGCTATCTCAGGCCCCAGGGCTTCCAGGTTCCCACCCCTGTTGGTAGAAGGCAGAGGGATTCGGGTGGGGTGGCAGGCCCAGGTCAGACAGTGTGTGTCTGGCCTTTGAATGCTTTCCCCGGCAGTTCCTCTGATTCACAGCTGTCCCAGGAACAGTCATTGCTGTGTCAATAAATATTAGTGACACCAAGTGACCTCTCTGTCTCGCAGGGTTGCTTGGGCCTTCCTGCCCCTCCAAACCCCTTCCCGGCCATTGTTATCCTAGTCAGCATGTAAGTCTCGGAGCTGTGATAGGTCCTGGGGGAGAGAATAACCCCTGCGGGCTGGTAACCCAGAAAGCTGTGGCCATGGCCTAGATTGGGGTCCCATTTTTTAAGTAGAAACTCCAGCCCTCTGAGAGCTCACATCTCTGGGTACATGAGGGTGACAGACAGATACCAAGATCTGACTCAGAATGATGTTGACCCTGCCTTGTCCCCAAAGCCCACCTAATGTCCCCCGTTGCTCCATGTTAGTGAAGGGGCAGACGAGTGTTGTAGATTAACACAAACTCCAAGCCGGGCAAGCTGCCTCTCTTCCTGCTTCATACCTTCCACAGAGGGCACTGAACGCACCCCCTTTTTCAGGATGACAGATTTTTAAGCATGAGAGGGAAAAGACGACTGTGAACACAAGGATTTGTGTCACCTCTTCCACTCTACTCCAGAAACATGGTGGTTTCAGCTTTCTGTGGGCTAGGCACTCTGGGGATGTGACAAGCCTGAGACGTGCCCCTCTCTCCTAACAAATCGGCAAGAGAGAAAGACATGACAGAGCAGGTGTGGGGCTCTGGTGGCCAAGGCTCTGGGGAGCTTCCAGAGCAGCTAACAAAGACTAGAGGGACAAACAAGGGAGACCTGGGGCCTGGGGAGGGCTCTTGGCTGAAACTTGTGTTAAAAGCAAAAGTAGGGCTAGTAACTAGTGTTTGGAGGTGGCTGAGAAATTAATTGTGGAGAGTTTTAGCTGGAGCTCCTGAAACAAGGTCACATTTCTGGCTGTGAGAATGGACTTTGGGACATATGAGAGACTACCCCGGATCCTCCAAGGTGCTTGCTGACATGTTAAAGAGAGAGGGGCCTTTGACTCTGCAGCTGTCTTTGGAAGGCTTACAAGGACATGGATGGCAAAGTGTCTGTGGCTGAGCCTCAAGTCACTGTACAAAGACATGAGGGGTTCAGGCAGATGCCAGAGCTGAACTAGGAAAAGGGCAGAGAGGTTTCGGCAGCAGACTGCCAGCAAGCAACAACAGCTCACTTCTCCAGAGTATGGTTGTGAAGCCTAGGTGGTAGAATCCGTAGGTATAATGGCATGAAGGGAAGAGAACTTGTGGCTTCTGGTGGAGACCAGGGGAACAGAAATGGGCCTGGACTGGCCAGAAGACTCAGGGCCAGTGAGATCACTAAATGGTTAAAGGTGCTTGCCGCCAAGCCTGACACCCACCTGGTGGAAAGGGAGAGCTGACTCCACAAGTTGTCCTCTGTCCTCCATCTGTGCCATGGCATGGATGTGCCACCTCCACACATAATCAAATACAAATAAAATTGTTTTTAAAAATTCAGTTTCGCCGGGCAGTGGTGGCACACGCCTTTGATCCCAGCACTTGGGAGGCAGAGGCAGGTGGATTTCTGAGCTCGAGGCCAGCCTGGTCTACAGAGTGAGTTCCAGGACAGCCAGGGCTACACAGAGAAACCCTGTCTCGAAAACAAACAAACAAACAAAAAAAAAAATCAGTTTCAAAATATCTGTGGCAACGGGACATTTGAGAACTCCAGGAATTTGGAGGTACATTGGCCCTGAGAACCCACGGCGTCTGAATTCTGTCCTCTGGCATGGCTGTGGGTACACTGTGTCCTTTGGCAATACCAAGCAGGCGTGCTTGATGTCGCAGAACTGAAGCTCAGAGACACTCAGTGAATGTCCTTCCTCATCCTGATCATTATTTCCCAGGACCCTCTCTGCCCCCACGGGATAGACAAGCACACTGTTCATTCTCACGGACCCTTGATGTGAGTCAGAATACATAGACATCCCAAGAGGCCCTCCATCTCCCATCCCAAGAGGCCCTCCATCTC
>JANHMN010000465.1:0-20168 GCA_030674055.1 Rhabdomys pumilio
TAGAGGCTGGGCTGAAGTACATAGGACCCTGTCTCAAAAAAAAAAAATGCTTATTACAGAAGCCCCACCCCATAAGCCCAACCAGCATTTCTAGGGCCAGCCCCAGGAAGCTACATTTCCTTACATGCCCACTCCCCAGGAAAACTTGCTTGAGAGACATGCCAGTGGTCTTTGAGACCATCTCGCAAAGTTACTAGGTAAAGAGACCCACTTCATTGTGGTGGCAGCTTGACCCAAGAACTCGCACATGGTATCCTCGGTCACACCCAGGGTCTAACACAGGTGGTATAACCTTGGGCAAGGCTGGAAAATGGCAGTCACCAATGGGACAAGGGACTGTGGGACCCCCAGAGCAAGCTCGGCATCACGGCACGGTCCGTGAACCAGCGTGCGCTTCAGAGATCAGCTCTTCTGAAAGTAGTTTCCTCTGTTGGAACTTGGCTTCTGAGTACAAACCAAACATTCCCGATCTAACCTTCTAACTAACTTTTCTTCCCAGGTAGCGTTCCACAAATCAAGGTGGATCCTGGGGTAAAGACATTTCCACACCCGCCCCGGATGTAGGCAGAGGAAAGAGGGCAGGTCTAGAGTTATTTTTAGGCAGGAGTTCATGTCTGGGTTGCAGTTGGAACTCGGGCCTCCTTTGAAAGGGTGGCAGGGGAAGAGGGGTCAGACATGGGGTAGGGGAGGCACCAGAAAAATGAGGGCCTTTGTACTGTCAGGAGACTTCTGGGGGAGCCGGCCTTTGTGCTGAAGGGAACAGTTTTAATAAAACCATCTGTGCAGACTTGGCCCATCTGGTTGTAATTAATCCCCTGCCTTCAAGCAGGTAGCCGGCTCTCTGGCGTGGCCATAGATGGGAAGCTGCCTCTGTCTCCGTCCTGGGCAGCAGCCTCCCTCCCGCTCCTAGGCGGAATGAGGAATGTGGACTTTGCTGAACCGTAAACTATGCCGGGGAAGCTGAGGAAGGGGCTGAAGACAGAGCAATTCGTTCATGTTCCAGTCCAGACACCCAAACATGGTCGGGTTCCAGCCACAAGGAATATTTGAAATAAACGCACTGCGCGGGGCCAGGAGTTTGCTGTGTTTTCTGCATGGGGCCATGGCAACCGGAGAGGAAATCATGAGCTCGGATCAGGCTGAAGGATCAACAAATGATGTCCTGGCCCAGCAAGCCAGAGGAAGCCTCGCATGACTCTCTGAGAGCTTCTCAGGACTCAGCTGTCGGGAGCCAGGACTCAGACTGTCCATCTTTCTGGCGCACTCAGACCTCATGATCCACTTCTAGACTCAGATGCTTCGTTATGTTTTTGCTAGAGGTCTGCTACTGTCACCAAAGGTCTGATAACGATTTTCTGAGCAGAGGGGGATGTTCTCAGTGAGAAAGCTCAGACTAAGGGCAGCCACTAGACTCTAGTCGCTATATGGAGGTGTCCCTAGTGCTGACCCTAGCCGGGGGTCTGTCTTCCAGCCCAGGCCCAGCTGCAATCCTTCTGGGTTGATGTTCTAGGCAGAAAGACATCCTCTAGGTTCCTTCTTTGTCCTGATGCCATCTGATCTCTCTCTCTCTCTTTCTCTCTCTCTCTCTCTCTCTCTCTCTCTCTCAGAATGTGGCTCATATATGCCTATAAATAACAGGTCGTAGCTGGGGGTGTCAGCTGAAGTCCACAGATGTTCCCTGCACCTGACTCACCTGAGGAACTTAAGGAAAACCCCAAATCCCAGCAAGCTTGCTATGCCAAAGTGGAGAATCAAGTGACTGATAGATAGATTGCCCCAGAGTTCTGAGATCTCAGAAGTCTGCAAATAGCTCTCCCCAGGCAGATGCTTCTGCTGTTCCCCATGGTCCTCTGGAAATCTGCGGGAGGCAAAGAAGGGGCTTGGTGACATCCCTAGTGCAGAAGCTACCATGCGAAGGCTTGGCGAGGTCTGTCTGCTTTGGTCTTAGCACCCGCAAAATCCCAGGAGACCCAAGGCTAAAGTGACGATGCCAGCACCCCACCCAGGCCCAAAGGTCTACTCTTCAGAACTCAGTAACTGGGTCCACAGGGAAATTATTTCCTGGAAAACCGAACCAGGAGGCTGCTGACATTATTAGGCCTCCAAGCCATGGCTCAGACAAGACCTTTGTACCAGGACTGTCCCCTCAGGAGCTGTTTCTTTATTTGCAATGAAAATAAAATCACATGACATTAACCTCACTATTTTTCAGGGCATAGCACTCTCAATACTGGGCATTAGCCTCCTTCTAGATCTCAAACAATTCATCATACCCAAAGGAACACACACACCACACACACCACACACCACACACACCACACACACCACACACATAAACACACATAAACACAAACATACACATACCATACACACATACACACACCACACACATATGCACCACACACACATAAACACACACATACATATACCACATACACATACACACACATACACTCATATATACCACACATATACCACACACATGCAACATACCACACACGTACATATACTACACACACACCACACATACACCATACATTCACATATATTACACATATACCACACACACACACACACACACACACACACACACAATCCCTCTCGTATTTTCCCTTGCCCACAGTCCCTGGCAACCATGCACCTATTTTCTGCCTCCATGAATTTTCTGTTCGATGGACTCGTGACACCATGGGGCCTTTTGCTTCTAAATGGCCTGTGTAGAGGGTATGTCCCTCACATTCTCTTTTGTTATTTTTCTTTGTCTCCTTGTCTGTCAGAGAGGGAGAACTTTTCCTCTCAGGATTCTTTCAGGATCCCTAAGCCAGTATCAACAGAGCACTCAGAGCACATCTAAGCCACAGACGCGTGAGAGGCGCTCCATGGGTCCCAGCCACCAAAGTCTCTGTGTGAGTGCTGTATCTACCAATGCTCTTTCCTACGAGGGCATCTTCCAAGGCCATTGCCAAGACCCAGCAGCCTTAGTTACTGGGAGGAAACCAGGTCTAGCTTGTTGTGGTGGTGGCGGTGGCGGTGGCGGTGGTTTGGTCTGGGAGCCAGTAGCAACAAAGGGCCAGGTGATAAGAGTTTCACGGCCTTGCTCAGTGCCTCTGAGAATGCACTTGGGTCCAGGTTGCAGCCCCAGCCCCTCCCTCTGTTTTTACGCCTGTCTTCTCAGAATACTTGTCATCAGGGCCCAAGTGAGCTGATCTCAAGTCCTGGATTCAATGGCATTTGCTGAGACCCTTTCCTCAGAGAAAGTCACACCCTTGGCTTCAGTTCTCAAAACATAGACACATCATTTGGGGTCACCATGCATCTTAAGGTCCGCCTGCGTCTTAAGGACAGAGTCCCTGGGGTGACTGAGAGGACTTTTCCAACAGAAGCCTGTGAGAGATGCAGCCCAGGCTAGCCCATAGGGGCTACTGCCAAACAATCAGCGTTCTCAGCCATCAGTGGTTACATTATCCTCTCTCCCTGGCCACTTACCTAAGGCTAGTCCTATGACACCAGATTTCTGTGTGCTTAATCCACATTCCCAGGGAGGAACCTGAGGCTGACTCAAGGCCGTAGAGCCAGGATCCAGTTACAGGTGTTTTGTTGTACGCTTCAGTTCACACTGACTTACACGCTGTCTCCCCTCTGACCTACTACACTACTGGGGTCTGGAAAAATGAGCAGAGCTCAGAGGTCCTTGGAAACAGAGGTTGAACCCCAGTGAAACATCACATCTTTTTTTTTTTTTTTTTTTTTTGGTTTTTCGAGACAGGGTTTCTCTGTGTAGCCCTGGCTGTCCTGGAACTCACTCTGTAGACCAGGCTGGCCTCGAACTCAGAAATCCGCCTGCCTCTGCCTTCCAGGTGCTGGGATTAAAGGCGTGAGCCACCACCGCACCACCGCCCGGCAAGACATCACATCTTAAGAGTCAAGTTCCCTGTGGAGACCTGGAGAGGTCACATCCCTCCATCTGATGGCACAGGGGTGCCACGAGCCCCTGCAGCTTTTCCTGAAGGGCTGTGCGAGTTGGTCCTACAGGGACATGGTATGTGAATCCCGAGCTACTGGGAGACAGAAGGCACAGCTGGTGCCATGCCAAACTGGGGTGCTGTGATCAGCCGGCACAGTCCTCCGTGCGCATGGTTTGATTTACAGGAGGCCACGAGCAGCCCCAACTGCAGACAGAAAACTATTTGAAGCAGCTGCCAGATGTTGTGTCTGAGCTGGGTTTTACAACTTGCTTACTGGTGAACAGCCACCTCCTGCTGGAGTTCAGCTTGCCCCAGTGGGTTCGGGCCCTGGCGCCAACCCCACAGGCCTTTGCTTAGCTGCCTGGAAGCTCTCTCCTGTTTAGTAGGGATCTTGTTGGGACCTTGAGGGGAACCAGGCTGGGAGCCCAGTTTCCAAAGCATCTCACCTTCCTGAGGAGGTCCTGAGGGTCTGACTTGGGGATTTCTCTTAGGAGCTCTAAGAATGCTCTGGAATGTTTGTCTGAGCTCAAGCACTTGGGGTGTGGCCTGGGAGATGTGTGTACTGAGTATGACTCTTTCTTGTTCTGTATCTTGGTCTCCCCTACTTTAGCCACCTGACACCAAAGGCATGGGGGACCAGGGCTGGGACCACAGCTCATCTAAGAGCTTCTAGAAGGTTCCTAACTTTGTGCATGAGAGAGGGAGGTACTAGTGAGTACAGCCTGTCTGTGGAGGCTGCTGTGTCAAGCCAGGACAACCCTAAAGAGTGGTTAGATTTTTCCCAGCATGAGACTGCTGGTGTTCACTGGAAGTTAGAACATGTTTCTCAGGCTTCCCTGTGGCAAGAGACTCAGGACTCCAGGCTCATGATCACTTCCTGGGGCTGAGAAGTGGAGCTGAACGGGAGACAGGGAAAGGGGTGGGGAGGAGGAAGGAGACGCATGATTAATCTTGTTGCTTGTGAAAGCATGCCTGTGTCCGTCCAGGAATCCTGGCCGAAGGCCGCCAGAGTGGACAGAGTGTTCAGTCCCCTCCTGAAAGCGCCAGCGATGTTTTGTCCGCCGGGAAGGAAAACACCCTCTGCCTAAGCTAGAACTTGGCTCTGCCTCTGGGAGACGCCTGGGAGGCCTTCTTCTGAGAAGAGTGTAGATGATGACTAGAGAGTTTCGAGAGCCCGGCTTCTCTGAGGTGCCAGGGGTGCCCTCTAACCTACAGCCCTCAGGAACGTCCCCCTGTGCTCTTACCCAGTTCTCATTTTTTTTTCCTTCTGAAAGAAAAGTCCCCAACAGC
The DNA here is from genome assembly GCA_030674055.1 of Rhabdomys pumilio. NCBI lineage: Eukaryota > Metazoa > Chordata > Mammalia > Rodentia > Muridae > Rhabdomys > Rhabdomys pumilio. The sequence continues at coordinate 5,256 of JANHMN010000465.1, forward strand.
TCATCTCTCCAAAAAACCCGTGTTGTTGTCGGCCCAGAAATGATGGTGGGACTTAAGACATTCCCAGGCTGGCCCACATCAGACACAGTGACCCTGCAGAAATATAGGGACTCAGGCCCAAGATCATAAGTCTGGGGTTTAGACTCAAAACATCTGTGACAGTGGCCCTGTTAGCTTCCCAGGGAGCCTGCCTGTGCCTTCTGTGATACAGAACTAATGATAACTTTTAACCAAGATCAAAGGCCGCGTGCGTAAAGAGATAGGACCTGGAAGCCCAAGAAGACATGCCCGCCCCTGCCTGTCCCTAGATTATTACCCATTTATTTGCAGGACAGTGGGAAAGAGACACCTCCTAGGAATCCCTGCTGCTGCCAGACAGCCCCTCCCTCTGGCTCAACACTTCCTCCTGGGTTGGTGGCAGCCCTCCAGGAGGCTGATGGCCTCTTTGAGCATCTCCCCCCACACCCCCACTTCCTGAAAGGATGGATTTGGCTGCAGGTGTCACTTCCTTCGAGGGAAGCCATGCACCAGCCCAGCCCAGACTCACCCTGAGAACATGCCGGTCTCCTATGAAGGCTCAGAGGCCAGGGGTCCTTGTCAGGATATCTCATAAAAATGTTGCCGAAGACCCCAGACTCCATTAGTCCCGTTAAACCCAAACAGGTCTCGGCCCCATCGTCTACGCCAGACACATGTGGACACTGAATAGAGGCCCAGAAAACCTGATCCAGGGGTGCAACGGGATGACACAGACCAGCAGACATGAGGCAGGGGCTGTGGAGGAGAATGTGATGTACCCTCCTAGCCATTCTGGACAGGGATGCCCTAGGGCATTTGGAAAGAGGAGGAGGAGGGGGGAGGGGAGGAGGAGGAGGAGGAGGAGGAACAGGAGGAGGAGTGGTGTTACGGAAAGGAAATCAAGCCTACTTATGTACGTTTCTGAAGACAACTGGTTGTTTCGAGGAGTTCTTTGTAAAACAGCAATACAGCCCAGGGTTCGATTGGCTCAGTAGTAGAATGTAGAAATCGCAGTTAGTGATGATGGTGGTGATGGAGATGGTGATGATGATGGTGATGGTGATGGAGATAGAGATGGAGATGGTGATGGTGAGGGTGGTGGTGGTATGATGATGTCATCCAAGCACATGATGTCTTTGTAGCCCACAGAAAGTTCTTTGAACAGTGTTAACCCAGACCCCCAGGAGCCAGGGTAGTCTCTGAGACCATTCAGGTTCTGGCTTTCTGAGATGAACCCCTTCTGAGCAACTATCCTGAGGAAGGCCCTGCATCTGGTCATTTTCCCATTGGGGATCCCGGGGCAGTCATGAGCCAGGCCAGCAAGATTGCTGTCACACGGTGGGGTGTGGGCTCAGGATCGTAGCACCCCACCAGTTCTTTAATGACCTGTGGAAACTTTTCCTGAAGTGACCCCATGGGGCTAGAAAGATGGCTCCGTGGATAAAGTACTTGGCTCAAATCTTCAGCAGTCCTGTGAAAAGCCAAGCATGACCCTGTATGGTACACAAGAAAACGGGGAGGACCTAGCACAGCGGGTTTTCAACCTTCCTAAGGCTTTGACCCTTTAATACACCTCCTTGTGCTGTGGTGACCCCCAACCATAAAGTTATTTTGTTGCTACTTCATAACTGTAATTTTGTTACTGTTATGAATGATAACATAAATATCTGATACGGGCCCTAAAGAAGTCTGAACCCACAGGTTGAGAGGTGCTGGTCTTGCTGAGTCAAGCAGCTCCAAGTTCAGTGTGAGACCTTGTCTCAAAAATCAGGTAGATATCCTTGAGGAAGACTCTTGTCACCAGCTGCTGGCATCCACATACACACAAGGGTAGGTGTTATTGTTTGTACATGTGCACACATTCCAATATGTAAACACACATAGAACACACACACACACACACACACACACACACACAGAGAGAGAGAGAGAGAGAGAGAGAGAGAGAGAGAGAGAGAGAGAGAGAGAGAGGTCCCAGGCAATGTTAATAGACAACCATCCTAATTTCTACTCATGTTGGCTCCCAGATCTTGGAGGCCAAGTTTCTACAGACTGACTCCTGATTGTTCTAGAAAGCCTGTCCTGCACAAGGTAGTCTCTTCCTCCTGCCTGTGCACCTGCACCACTTATGGTGTGGGCGTGCTCTGTGGCCTCGCCAAGGGCGGCTCTGCAGAGGGGCACCACAACAAGCAGGCTGGCCTCCCCAGGGCCACATGACTCCTGTTTTCTCCGTAAACATTGCTCGGTCCAAGACCAACGAGGACACCTGACCCGACCGAGGTTACCCTGGTCTTCTGAGCTCCGTGCCGGCTGCCAGCTTATTTTTACGAGCTGTTTAATCGGCTCACTGTCCTCTGTTCCCAGTAGATGAGGACACACATTCCAGGATGGCCTCGAATGATAACAGCAGCTGTCTAGACAGAGGCTGGCCCCAACACCATCATAAATAAAAGTAGCTTTGTGCTCCAGGCTCTTGCCTGAGCCCAGGGAGGGGCGAGCAGGCCCCTAGCAGGCCGGCTGCCACAGGGCTCACCCAGCTGCTGTCTGACCCTGCCGCATACCCTGGGAGCCTAATAGAGTGCCTAAGACCTACATGGGGGCAGAAAGCTGGCCCTAGGGTGCCCTTGGAGGAATGAGGTGCTGAACGTCTGCCCTTTCTCTGCTCTGTTCATCCATGTGATCTGACCGGGCTGCTTAGACAGAGAACACAAGGCATTCATGTGCTGATTTAACTTTAGACTCCAGAGTTAGTGCTCTGCCCTCTGCTCCCCAGGCCCAGGCCTCCAGGTATAACCTGAAGTTTCGGCCTCAGCTCTCTCCCTTTACTATCCCCTTGCTCCATGGAGCCCACGCGCCCTCCACCTGGCGTTCATTCTCTGGTGCGTTTTCTACATTCTCTTTCAACGCTGACTGGGCCCTTTTCTACAGAGCCAGGCAAGGCTAGACTCAGGTCTGAGAGGAGCTGGCAGGTAGAAGGACCTTGGGATGCCCCATGAATTCAGAGAGCTGGGCATGGCTAACACGTCCATCAGGTGCACCAAGAGCATGCAGAAGCATCCACGGGTGCGTTCAGGGCAATGTGGGGGCATACGAAGGAGTCCACAGGGGAATTCAGCCTCTGGTTCTTCTCATGTTTCTTTGGTTTTTCATAGGGGACAGGGAAGCCACCGCGGAGCACAGTGGGAGATTCACCGAGAACAAAGATGGTTTTTGAATATAATATGCCCCTTGGGTGTGGCTGGAGAAAAAGAAACAACTAGATTCCACAAAGAGGTACGTCAGTGTGACGCGGTCGGTGCCACGGTCGGTGCCACGGTCGGTGCCACGGTCGGTGCCACGGTCGGTGCCTTGCACATGGGATTTTGTTTTCACTGCTAGAGACTTGGGGGACTAGATCTCAGTGCCAAACACCTCTTCTTTGGAAGGAACACAGCTTCCCTCGGGGACTTGGTAAACCTGTGCTGACCTCTCACTCCTGGGCACATAGGTCTCCATAATGCACAGGTCCTGAGAGAATGGGGCCTCGGGACAGCAGAAGGGACAGCACCCAGGTGAGGCACACCTACAGTGCACACAGTGGTCCTTCCCTGTGCCCCAGCAACAGCCAGCACAGACATGGGGATCCTTTTGTTTGAAATGTTTGTCAACTTATTTGATCTAAATCGCGTCACTTTTCCACCCTCCCCAGACCCCACCCGCACACACCCACAGAGGGTCCAAAATCAGGAGAGATTTCGCTGTGCTGGGGATAAAGCAGCAGCGGCTGTTCTAAAGGGAGTGAGCACGTATTATCTTCCTTGGATCCCCAGATGACACCTACCCCCAGGAAAGGTACCACCAGGCCAGGAGTCCCCTTCCACACCCAATGGTAGCCAAACAACCTTGGTCCACCCCATCCCCAAGAGGCACCCCCCTTCTGGCCGCAGGGAAGGCAGCAAGTGCTCTGACGCTTTGAACATTTCAAGTTGGAGAAGCCCGTCCAGGGGAGATGGTGGGTGCGGGTGGGGCCACTGTGGGTCCATTGGAAAAGGCTGTGTTGACAGCAAGGAAAGCATCCATTTCTAAGAACAAGGGACAAAGGGGGAAGACTGACTAGGTAACCTAGAGACCAGGGCAGGATGGACCCTCCTGCCATGTCATTTGCCACAGTATTCACCCTGAAAACACATTCAAGTCAAACAGGTGAAGAGGAGGGCAGAGAGTTTCCTGCCTGTCTTTTCTTTTGATATAGGGTCTCATGTAGCCCAGGCTTGTCTCTGATAGGTAACCTCCACCAACGAAATACACCAGCTCAAGCTGAATTTAAAAGTATATAAAGGCAGGTTTATTGGGAGCAGCTCTTGGGAGGGTTCACTGATCTCCCAGGAGGAGGTCAGGGAAGTAGCATTCTGGAAGAGAGAAAATGGAGAGGGGGTGGGGGATGGGGAGAATATATCCAGGTAATACAGTGAAAAGCCCAGCCCCTGGACTGCAAAGTTCAGGGTAGAGGGCGTGGTATGCCAGCCATGCCCTTTAACAGGTGGGGACTGAGGAATCCTGGGAAAGCCAGGTCAGCTTTGGTATGTTAACCAGGAACCTTGGCTGCTTGTCGGCTTGTTCCGGATCTCTGTACAGAGGATGGCTGTGACCCCTGGTCCTCCTGCTCCCGATACATTGGAAGTAGAAACACACCACCATGGCCGGTTTGTGTACTGCTAAGGACTGACCTGGTGCATCAGGCAAGCACTGCACCCACCGAAATGTATCTCTAGTCCAAGGACTTACATTCTACATGTTTATAATTTTTATAATTGAATGCGAGCAAACATCCGTGTGACAAGCAGCAAGAAGGACCACCCGAGGCTTAAGGATGTGTCTGTGCCCCAAGCCTCTGGTAAAGCACCAGAATGTTCTATCTTAATGGCACTGCAATTCTGAAAGGTTGGACCTCTCCCTCTTCGGGGAAACTGAGGCACAAGGGGAGGAGGAGGCCTGACCCAAGTGTGCCTTGCAGCTGGCAAGGGCAGAGTCAGGATTCCAGACACAGATGGCTCTGATTCCCTGTCATCTGGGCCTCTCTGTGTCCTGCAGCGCCTGGCACCGAGCTGGCACCAGACATGTTTATTCAGTGCATGGCTGGGAGACCCGAGCCCTCCCCGCCTTGCCCCAAGTGGAGCTTCAATCAAGTCTCACACAGGGAGCTTACCAAACGAGAGTCTATTGGGGATGTGGGGCAAACAAGGAAGCATTGGAGCAGCCACCCCACTTTCAGGGGCCTCTGGGCTGGCTGGACAAAGGGAGACATCCAAAGTCAGAAGTCTGGTCTCGTGGCTGTCAGGGGCGGAACAAGAGCCAGGGGGTGTGAAATGAGGACGTGGTCCTTCCTGACCATCCTTGGAGTCCCGAGCAGCATGTTCAAGCCTCACCAAGTCTCCCCTCAAAAAGGCAACAGGGAAACAAGGTCCCGGACAGAAAGGGCAGTGATGTATGAGGATGGGTTAGACCCTGTTCATTCCAGCATTAGATCCTTGGTGAGGGGCCCAGGACACCAGTCAGGTCTGCTCAGAGTCGAAGTCATGATCCCTGGGGTTGGGGGGGGGGGGGGGGATGTTGTTGAGGTACCTGGGAGAGGAGAAGAGTGGGGCATCTGAGTGGAGCAGCCTGGAGTGTCCTGAATCTGACACAGGACATTCAGAGCATGCACCTTGCCCCCTCCCCACAGCCTCTGACCACCCTTTCCTCAGCTCCTCTGGCCAGGGAGGACCATACGTGACAAAGCTCCCTTGCCTATGTTCCCTGGATGCTGCAGTTGGTCCCAGGAAGCTCTCCTTCCCCAGCAGGACCTATGCAGGCTAGAAATACCCACTCTCTCCTAAAGTGCCTTCAGTTCCCAAGTTTCAATTTGTCCAGCCTGGGACTATCCACCAGTGTCTCCGCTCTGACTATTGTCAACACCACTGAGAATGAATTCTGCTTCACAATGGAACCCTGTAGCTGGATGGACCACATAGCCCAACCTCCCGGGAGCTATCTCGGTCTTCCTCTGGGAACTATCTCAGTCTCACCCAGTAGAGCTACTGAGAGTGAGCCTCACTGGCTGGAAAAGCATCAGAGATGAGGAGAGAGAGGGGGCTGGGCCAACTTCAAGTGATTGATCCTTTGCAAACTACATCCACAGGCACCCCAGACTAGGCCTCCACAGAACTCTTCAACCTTTTTCTGCTGAAGCCAATGGGAGCTGGGCCTCTGGCACCCACAACTGTAAGAACCTGGGGTGACCAGGCTCAGTCCCCATATCTCCATATCAGAAGCAAAAAGGCTTTTCCAGGGGACCCGAAGAAGGAGGGAGAAGGTTATTGTCTGAGTCAGTGAGGCCCATTAGGAGCACAGCCCTGAGGCAGAGCTTGGCCAGTCTTAGCCTCCCGATGTTAGGCAGTAACTCAAACCAACCCCTTTGGATTATGGAGATAGCCCCCAACCCCTTCCAGGCCTCTGTTTCTCCCTGTTCAGTGGGAAAGAGAAATACAGACTAAGAATATGCTTAGTGTTGGCTCTATGTCTTGTCCCACAAGAGACAGAGATGGCAGCTTCAGGACAAGTCAAGGAAGGTTTCTCACATGGTGTGTGTAGGGGAGGTAGGGGAGCCTCAGAGAGAAGGCAGCTGGAGCTGGTTGGTGACAGCAAAGCTGCCTTCTCCCCAAGCCCCACAGGGCAATAGTGGTGACCGATAGCTGATACCCAGAACAGCAAGTCATTCTGCCAGCAGCAGAAACTCTTACTCATAGACATTGCTGGCTCACAGGGGCCAGCAGTGTTGTAGATGGAACCCCAAATGTCATGGTCATGTCCACCCAGAGCCTCAGAATGTGAGCTCACTTAGAAGCTCTCCCCCCACCCTCTTTCTTTCTCTCCCCACATGTAAGTTGAGGAAGTACAGCAGATAGTCACATCCAGTGACCTGTGTCCCCATGAGAGGACAACACAGACAGATACAGAGCTAAAGGCGTGAGATATGCTTCTCTGAGCCAAGGAAGGCTGGGGCCACTCCAAGTGGGGAGATGCCTGGACAGGTCCTCCCAGAGCCTGGGGAGGACCCTTGTGGACACTTTACGTGAGAGAGTGCGTGTGTGCTGTCAGTTCCAAGAGATCATTGCACGTCTCCTTTCCTCTGGCTCGCCTTGAGTCTAGCCCTAAGGCAGAGGGCATGAAAATCTCATGGGGTTATCTACACAACACAGGCTTTAGGCAGGAAGCCGGGAAAAGAGGGAGCCAGGTCCTGAGGGAGAAGAGGAAGGCTAGAGGGGACAGCTGTTGTCACAAAGGGCAGCCTACTCAGATGTGCAAAGGAGACCTGCTCTCTGGGGTAAGCTGTCACTCAGTGTGCTCCCAGTGGCCATCTTGGCACCTCAGTCCATTTTTCCATGTCACATGTACATCCACCCACCTGAGAAAGTCAAGAAAGAGCAGAGTCCCTGTATCTACTCACCGGGGAAACAACCCAGGAACACTTGGATTTACCAACGCATATGCTTTCTCCTGCTCACTCTGTGTGTGTGCGTGTGTGTGTCTCTGTGTGTGTGTATTTGTGTCTGTGTATGTCTGTGTGTATATGTGTCTGTGTCTGTGTATAGGTATATGTGTGTATGTGTCTGTATGTATCTGTGTCTGTGTGTGTGTATTGTCTATATGTGTGTGTCTGTATGTATATGTATTTGTGTGCACGTGTGTATCTGTGTGTGTGTCTTTGTGTATATGTTCATGTGTGTATATGTGTATGTCGCGTGTGCGTGTGTGTGTCTGTGTATGTGTCTCTGTGTATATGTGTCTCTGTGTTTGTGTCAGTATGTGTGTGTATCTGTGTGTGCATGTGTGTGTCTGTTTTAGTATGTATGTATCAGTGTGTGCATGTGTATGTCTGTATGTATGTATCTGTGTATATCTGTGTGTGTCTGTATGTGTGCACGTGTGTATCTGTGTGTGCGTGCGTGCGTGCGTGCGTGTGTGTATGTGTGTGTGTGTCTATATGTGTTCATCAGTGTGAACACACTCAAGGAAGCCATAAGTAAAGCTCGGCAGTTGTTCCTCAGGACACCAGTCACTTTGATTTTTTTGTCACATGGTCTTTCACCAGCCTGGAACTCAACAATTCAGCCAGGTTGGCTGGCCAGCCATCCCCGGGGGAGCCAAACGCTGCTTGTAAAACAAGTGCCACCCAGGGCCAAGGCACAGCCTGAAAGCCACAGAGGGGTCCTGAAAGAACCTATGGGCTTCTGACAGGAGTCGAGGACACCAGGTAATCCCTCTGAGTTTCTTGTGGCTGCGTGACATCTGACCACAGACACAGAACGTGTGACTTCACAGCTCTGGAGATCAGACGTGACAGAGGCAGGTACGAGCAGGGCTGACTCACTCTGAAGCCCCAGGGAAGACTATTTTAATTTTCTAGCTTCAAGCAATGCCTCTGTCCCTGGGCTCGCAGTCTCCTGCTCCATCTTCAAAGCCATGAGCTTCGAAGCATCTGTGTCTCTTCCTTTCTCTGACTCTCTGAGCGCTATCTCCTCTTCCTGTTTATGTCTCTCTGACATTTCCTGTCTCTCTCATTTTATGTCTCTGTGTCTCTCTCACTCTGTCTCTGACTTTCTTGCTTCTAATGCTCCTGTCTGCTTCTTGTGGGGATTCTTTGGGTAACACCAAACCTGCCTGGGATTAAGGAGGTCCCTTAATTCCATTTTCAAAGTCCCTTTGCCATGTAGAATCATGAAGATGATGTAGACGTCTACACAGAAATGTCATTCTGCTCTCAGCAGCCCTGTAACTAATGTCACAGCCAGCCACACCCGCTTAAACTGCAGCTCTACCTTGCTCAGGGTCAATTTTCAGGCCACCTCCCAGGGCCATTGGGGAATCGGCCTCTTGTAGTTGAGGATGCTCCAGCTGACCTTTGGCCTGTGCACACAGGGCGCCTTGCCCAGTCCATCGGCAAACAGAGAACTCTCCCCAAAAGTCAACAGGGGTGGTGGGGCAGAAACCCACTAGCCAGACACAGAGGGACCTTGTCACTATAGATCCATCACTCACTGTCCTTGAATCCTGGGAGACCTCCAGGAGGTACAGCTAGGGAGGCCAGGAATACAAGCACCGCCGACAAGCTGGAAAACTCCAGAAACCTGTTCTCTCTCTCTCTTGAGGCCCCAGAAGGCATCAACCTTGTTGACAGTTGCTTCAGTCACTGTCTGCAAAAGAGAGAAAAGGCTACCACTGTCCTTAGAAACACTTGTGTAGTTGCTGAGAAGTGATGGGTAAATCTCAGGCCCAATAAAGAGTTTTAAGATGTGAAGAAAGAAAAAAGCCTGGTTTCCTGGTATACATGCCAGCATCCATGGGGCATGGAGGTAGGAAGGATTTTTGACTATATAGATAATTCAAGGTCATCCTGAACCACATGAGACCCTGTGTCAAAATATTAAAGAAGAGGGAAGGGCAGAGAAGAGAATAAGTAAAGGATTTGTGGCAGCAAGACGGTGGTCCCTACACAGACAGGGTGGCACACACCCTGGGAACCTGGCTTTGAGGGCTAGCACAGTCCTCATTGCCTTCCTGGACAGTATGGAGAGGCACTAGTGGACAGGGGCGGCTTGCCAACAGCTCTTGGAATGTTCTCAGGAACTGCTCGGGGGAGAAGAGGGAAGGGGCTATACAAAGAGTGTGCATAGCAGTGCTGGCTGTCCCCAAGGCTAACTGCCGTGCTACCTCCTACCAGCTTGCAGGTGAACCTCACAAAAGCCCCAAGGGCTCACTGAGCCCTGTTGTACTGAGCCCCAGTTGATGGAGGCCTCCCCTAAGCTTGGCCACAAGGCTTGACCATACTCGCCTCTGGGAAAACTGGGAGTCTTGTGGGCCTGTAAACTGGCTGTGAGCACTGCAAGCTTCTCCCTGGGGTAGAACCCAGAGCCCCATGCTCTCTCCAGACTTTGATGACCCAGCCACAGGAGAGACTTTATATGCTTCTCAATTAAGCCTGGGGGTGGGGGTGGGTCAAAGCACCCTTGAGTGCAGTGCACAAGCCAGGGCCCTCCGATAGCTACTCTGTTGGCACAGGGTCCCTGGCTGGGCCTGCCAAGAACACCCTTGGATAAGCCAGGTTTTTCCTGAGTGGAAGTTAGGTTCAGATCCATGTGTCCTGCAGGCCTGAGCAATTGGGCAGGCCATCCGGGTCCCACAGAAAAGGTGGGGGATTCTGGCCACCAGCCGGGGAGGGGACAACAGAGGATTCTGAGAAGCTGCCAGGCTTCATCCCGCTGTCCTGAGTCACACGGGAATGTTTGAGACCAGAAGGCAGGTGGGTGGGGGTAGGGGCTGTCTCATAGCCCCTTCCAGGGTCACAGTCTGGGCACTGCAGAGGGAGAGTGGGCCAGACCTGTGAGGGATGGCTATGGAGAGGCAAGCGGAGGATACAGCTGCAGCCTCAGGCCAGACACCACTTCCTCCCCTCAAGCCCGCCCTCCTTTCCAGAGATGCAGCCCACCAAAGATCTCATGCTCTGGAAACTCTGGCTGATCTCATCCAGGAGCATAGGGGAAGGATCTGAGGTTCCTGTTCCCAGCTGGTCCAGGGAAACCCAGAGCCTTGACTCACAGACTCCCTTCACTCCCCTCCCTCTCATGCCCACGGCCCCACCCCCCCCTGCAGCTTCTGCGGCAAAGCTTCTTCCCTCCTTCCATCCCCCACGTCTAACATCAAGCCCGCTTAGTCAACACTCACCTTCTCTCCTCAGCATCCCCACACGGAAGACTGCTGCAGCTACTTTGCCCAGTGGACTATGCAGCACACTGTAAAATAGGAGCCAGATTAGCTGAAGCAGCTGAGCACAGTAGGACCACTTCTTAGTGGGGCCCTGCCCTGCTCCATCCCAGGGAGATGCTAATGACAACTCTGTTATGACTGACACCTGCCAATTCCAGCCCTACTTCTGAGAAAGATGCTGTCTATCATCTGTCCCTCCCACCCCCACTGACTGCCCTCTGGTGCTTCAAATAAGTGGATCTGTGTTTCGCCAGCTGCCCACTGGCAGCCCAGTCCAGCCTATGGGTGGAGGCCCCAGTCTGTATCTACTAATAGTGCTTCTCCGTGCTTCTTGTGTGTGGATGTTCATCCCTCAAGCTCTGAAAGGAAAAGTCTTGAGGCCAACCTACCAGGCTGGGCCTGTGGGAGAATACTGCACACCATTCTTGTTGCTGGGAGTTTGGCTGCTGCACACTGGTGTGGCCCTTAAGTTATATGAGGGAAGCGTCAAAGGCATCAGGGTGCCCAGCCTGAAGCCCAGATCCAGCCACCTCCGTCTCTGGGTGAGCGGGAGCTGGGACAGGAAGCAGTCTGCCAGCTGCTCCCCTCACACCAGGGCTTGCAGATCCAACAGCTGGGCTTCGTCAGAGATTCCAAGGGAGTCCTTAGCCAGCTCAGCCATGGGGATGTTCTCCAAATAGAAAGCTTGGTCCGCACTGGGCCAGAAATTGGTGTATGTGCTGGAATCATCCTGGTCCACCTGGCTAGAGACACCACAGGTCCAGACCACACCAGCCTCAGGGAATCCGAAGGGAAAAAGACTTGGCTTCACTCTCTCAGGCTCCCATAGTAAAGGAAAGGTTACTCCCTCCTGCCAGAGGGATTTCGGTAGCTCTGGTCCAGCTACCTGGCAAATGTTCCTGAACCCAGCTTTGTGCAGAGCACGTGGTGGGTGCTGAGACCAAACTGTGGCTCTGCCCTGTAGGATCCTGAAGCAGACAGGTAAAATCAGACCAACCAGCATGTCTGAGTCAATGTAGCAGAAATCAGGGAAAACGGCTGGTGGTCAGCTACCTGCAGGAAGGTCCCTGGGGCTGTCCAGGTCAAATTGACTTTAGGAATAGGCCAGGATGCAGAAGAACTTAGAGGGAGCAGCCAGTCCACAGTGCCCTCCTAGTATTTGGTGTGCCAGGCCCAGGAGTACCAGACTTGCTTGGGAAGCCTCGGGCTCTGTGCCCTGGAAGACTCAGCTGCACCTGCCTGGCCTTGAGCCACAGGAAGTGACTTGCCTGTGAGGTCCCCCGCAGGCAGCATCTCCCAGAAGGCACACAGGAAAGAGCTTGCAAGGTTTATGACCACTGAAGTCAGGCTAGGTTTGGGGAGGGTGTGAGCCAAGCCTGCTGGTTCTAATTAGAGGACTGGGCTCCTCAAATGGCCAAAGGGGCTAGGGGCTATGCCAGGTTTGCTGAGCAGATGGCAGTGTTTTGTACAGCGTCTCCTAGCAACAGGGGCCACTGTAATGGAGAGGGGGGTACCCCAGGAGCTGGGGAACTCAGCAGTTAGTTTCACTGAAAGGCGTGTGACAAACCTGGATGGGGGACCTGTCCTGGACTGAAACTGGCTGGCTCTTATCCCACCACCAACCTGAGCTCAGGGGGAGGCAAACGGAACCTGTATTCTTTACTGGAACCTGAGTGAGAACTGTTACCTCCCAGCCCAGGGTGGTACTGCTAGGATCCAAAGGTCCTGAAGCCAGAGCCTGGCTGTGCACCTCCCCCGAGCATTCTGAAATCAAACTAAAGCAGAGAACTGAACCCAGATTCTAGATTAGGCAATGCCCTGTCCACACACTCAGAGCCCAAAGTAAAAGTACAAGTCAGCAAGTAGAACTTAGTCTGGCGCTCAGTAGGCTCTCAGTGTTTAACTGACAAAATGAAGGGCTGCCATCTGTCTTCAACACCAGACTAAGTGACAACCAGACAGACACAGAGAGCGTCCTGTGTTCACCTGTACATGTGCTGTGTGCTATCTCAGGCCCCAGGGCTTCCAGGTTCCCACCCCTGTTGGTAGAAGGCAGAGGGATTCGGGTGGGGTGGCAGGCCCAGGTCAGACAGTGTGTGTCTGGCCTTTGAATGCTTTCCCCGGCAGTTCCTCTGATTCACAGCTGTCCCAGGAACAGTCATTGCTGTGTCAATAAATATTAGTGACACCAAGTGACCTCTCTGTCTCGCAGGGTTGCTTGGGCCTTCCTGCCCCTCCAAACCCCTTCCCGGCCATTGTTATCCTAGTCAGCATGTAAGTCTCGGAGCTGTGATAGGTCCTGGGGGAGAGAATAACCCCTGCGGGCTGGTAACCCAGAAAGCTGTGGCCATGGCCTAGATTGGGGTCCCATTTTTTAAGTAGAAACTCCAGCCCTCTGAGAGCTCACATCTCTGGGTACATGAGGGTGACAGACAGATACCAAGATCTGACTCAGAATGATGTTGACCCTGCCTTGTCCCCAAAGCCCACCTAATGTCCCCCGTTGCTCCATGTTAGTGAAGGGGCAGACGAGTGTTGTAGATTAACACAAACTCCAAGCCGGGCAAGCTGCCTCTCTTCCTGCTTCATACCTTCCACAGAGGGCACTGAACGCACCCCCTTTTTCAGGATGACAGATTTTTAAGCATGAGAGGGAAAAGACGACTGTGAACACAAGGATTTGTGTCACCTCTTCCACTCTACTCCAGAAACATGGTGGTTTCAGCTTTCTGTGGGCTAGGCACTCTGGGGATGTGACAAGCCTGAGACGTGCCCCTCTCTCCTAACAAATCGGCAAGAGAGAAAGACATGACAGAGCAGGTGTGGGGCTCTGGTGGCCAAGGCTCTGGGGAGCTTCCAGAGCAGCTAACAAAGACTAGAGGGACAAACAAGGGAGACCTGGGGCCTGGGGAGGGCTCTTGGCTGAAACTTGTGTTAAAAGCAAAAGTAGGGCTAGTAACTAGTGTTTGGAGGTGGCTGAGAAATTAATTGTGGAGAGTTTTAGCTGGAGCTCCTGAAACAAGGTCACATTTCTGGCTGTGAGAATGGACTTTGGGACATATGAGAGACTACCCCGGATCCTCCAAGGTGCTTGCTGACATGTTAAAGAGAGAGGGGCCTTTGACTCTGCAGCTGTCTTTGGAAGGCTTACAAGGACATGGATGGCAAAGTGTCTGTGGCTGAGCCTCAAGTCACTGTACAAAGACATGAGGGGTTCAGGCAGATGCCAGAGCTGAACTAGGAAAAGGGCAGAGAGGTTTCGGCAGCAGACTGCCAGCAAGCAACAACAGCTCACTTCTCCAGAGTATGGTTGTGAAGCCTAGGTGGTAGAATCCGTAGGTATAATGGCATGAAGGGAAGAGAACTTGTGGCTTCTGGTGGAGACCAGGGGAACAGAAATGGGCCTGGACTGGCCAGAAGACTCAGGGCCAGTGAGATCACTAAATGGTTAAAGGTGCTTGCCGCCAAGCCTGACACCCACCTGGTGGAAAGGGAGAGCTGACTCCACAAGTTGTCCTCTGTCCTCCATCTGTGCCATGGCATGGATGTGCCACCTCCACACATAATCAAATACAAATAAAATTGTTTTTAAAAATTCAGTTTCGCCGGGCAGTGGTGGCACACGCCTTTGATCCCAGCACTTGGGAGGCAGAGGCAGGTGGATTTCTGAGCTCGAGGCCAGCCTGGTCTACAGAGTGAGTTCCAGGACAGCCAGGGCTACACAGAGAAACCCTGTCTCGAAAACAAACAAACAAACAAAAAAAAAAATCAGTTTCAAAATATCTGTGGCAACGGGACATTTGAGAACTCCAGGAATTTGGAGGTACATTGGCCCTGAGAACCCACGGCGTCTGAATTCTGTCCTCTGGCATGGCTGTGGGTACACTGTGTCCTTTGGCAATACCAAGCAGGCGTGCTTGATGTCGCAGAACTGAAGCTCAGAGACACTCAGTGAATGTCCTTCCTCATCCTGATCATTATTTCCCAGGACCCTCTCTGCCCCCACGGGATAGACAAGCACACTGTTCATTCTCACGGACCCTTGATGTGAGTCAGAATACATAGACATCCCAAGAGGCCCTCCATCTCCCATCCCAAGAGGCCCTCCATCTC
>JANHMN010000466.1:0-20156 GCA_030674055.1 Rhabdomys pumilio
GTCCAGATGAGCCTTAGAAACGAGCCAGCACTAAAATACACCTTACTTGTGAAATTTGAGATAAGACGTGTTTCTTGCTTTGGTTATAAACTATGTGTTAGCCAGCCTAGCCTTATTCTTAGTTTTGGATACTGTGTTTAACACAGTCCCTATTTCACAGCTAAAATGCATGGTAAAATGGACTGCGTTACAAGTCTGCATGTATACACAAGCAAGAACAACTGTGGATTGTCTGTGTATTGATGAGTCTTAGAAACGAACCAGCATTAAAATACACCTTAATCTGCAGTTTTTTGTTAATATGTGTTTCTCGGTTTGGGTATAAACCCTGTGTAAGTCAGCCTAGCCCTGTTCTTACTTTTGGAAACTGTGTTTAAAAAAGTCCCTGTTTCACAGCTAAAATGCATGGTATAATGGACTGCAGTACTAGTCTGCATGAATACACTAGCAAAAATAACTGTTGATTGTCTGTGTCCAGATGAGCTTTAGAAACGAACCAGCATTAAATTATACCTTATGTCTGCAGTTTGCATTAATATGTGTTTCTCGGTTTGGGTATATACCCTGTTTTAGCCGGCCTAGCCCTGTTCTTAATTTTTTATACTGTGTTTAAAAAAGTCCCTGTTTCACAGCTAAAATGCATGGTATAATGGACTGCAGTACTAGTCTGCTTGTATACACAACAAGAATAACTGTGGGTTGTCTGTGTTCAGTTGAGTCTTAGTAACCAACCAGCATTGAAATACACCTTACTTGTGAAATTTGAGTTAAGACATGTTTCTTGGTTTTGGTATAAACCCTGTGTTAGATGACCTAGCCTTGTTCTTAGTTTTGGATACTGTGTTTAAAATAGTCCCTGTTTCACAGCTAATAAGCATGGTAAAATGGACTGCAGTTCAAGTCTGCGTGTATACACAAGAAATAATAACTGTAGATTGTCTGTGTTCAGATGAGTCTTAGAAACAAGCCAGCATTAAATACAGCATACCTGTGTAATTTGAGTTGAGAAGAGTTTCTTGCTTTGGGTATAAAACCTGTGTTTGGCGGCCAAGCCTTGATCATAGTTTTGGATACTGTGTGTAAAAAAGTCCCCGTATCACAGTTAAAAAGCATGTACAATGGACTACAATACCCGTTTGCTTGAATACATAAGGAGTAATGCCTGTGGACTGTCTGTGTTCAGATGAGTCTTAGAATCCAGCCAGCATTAAAATACAAATTACTTCTGCAGTTTCTGTTCATATGTGTTTCTTAGTTTGGGTATAAACATTGTGTTAGCTGGCCTAGTCCTGTTCTTAGTTTTGGATACTGTGTTTAAAAAATCCGTGTATCACAACTAAAACGCATGGTACAATGGACTGCAGTACCCGTTTACATGAATACATAAGCAGTAATGCCTGTGGACTGTCTGTGTTCATATGAGTCTTAGAAACGGGACAGCACTAAAATACATCTCACTTGAACAATGTGAGTTAAGACATTTTTCTTGGTTTGGGTATAAACCCTGTGTTAGCCGGCCTACCATGTTCATAGTTTTGGATACTGTGTTTAAATAAGTCCCTGTATCACAGCTAAAACACATGGTACAATGGATTGCAGTACCCGATTCTTTGAATACATATGGAGGAATGCCTATGGACTGTCTGTGTTCAGATGAGTCTTAGAACCGAGTCAGCTCTAAAGTACACCTTACTTGTGAAATTTGAGTTAAGACGTGTTTCTTGCTTTGGTTATACACTATGTGTTAGCCAGCGTAGCCTTATTCTTAGTTTTGGATACTGTGTTTGAAAAAGACCCTGTATCACAGCTAAATTGCATGGTACAATGGACTGCAGATCAAGTCTGCATGAATACACTAGCAAAAATAACTGTTGATAGTCTGTGTCCAGATGAGCCTTAGAAACGGGCCAGCACTATAATACACCTTACTTGTGAAATTTGAAATAAGACGTGTTTCTTGCTTTGGTTATAAACTATGTGTTAGCCAGCCTAGCCTTATTCTTAGTTTTGGATACTGTGTTTAACACAGTCCCTATTTCACAGCTAAAATGCATGGTAAAATGGATTGCAGTACAAGTCTGCATGTATACACAAGCAAGAAGAACTGTTGATTGTCTGTGTATAGATGAGTCTTAGAAACGAACCAGCATTAAAATACACCTTACGTCTGCAGTTTTAGTTAATATGTGTTCTTGGTCTGGGTATAAATGCTGTGTTAAAAAGTGTTTCTTGGTTTAGGTATAAAACCTGTGTTAGCCGGCCAAGCCTTGATCATAATTTTGGATACTTTGTGTAAAAAAGTCCCTGTATCACAGCTAAAAAGCATGTACAATGGACTGCAATATCCATTTGCATGAATACATAAGGTGGAATCCTGTTTACTGTCTTTGTTCAGATGAGTCTTAGAATCAAGCCAATATTAAAATACACCTTACGTCTGCAGTTTTTTGTTAATATGTGTTTCTCGGTTTGGGTATATACCCTGTGTAAGTCGGCCTAGCCCTGTTGTTAGTTTTGGATACTGTGTTTAAAAATGTCCCTGTTTCACAGCTAAAATGCATGGTATAATGGACTGCAGTACTAGTCTGCTTTTATACACAACAAGAATAACTGTGTTTTGTCTGTGTTCAGTTGAGTCTTAGTAACCAGGCACCATTAAAATACACCTTACTTGTGAAATTTGAGTGAAGACATGTTTCTTGGTTTGGGTATAAACCCTGTGTTAGATGGCCTAGCCTTGTTCTTAGTTTTGGGTACTGTGTGTAAAATAGTCCCTGTTTCACAGCTAATAAGCATGGTACAATGGACTGCAGTTCTAGTCTGCGTGTATACACAAGAAATAAGAACTGTTGATTGTGTGTGTTCAGATGCGTCTTAGAAACAAGCCAGCATTAAATACAGCATACCTGTGCAATTTGAGTTAAGAAGTGTTTCTTAGTTTGGGTATAAAACCTGTTATAGGCAGCCAAGACTTGATCATAGTTTTGGATACTTTGTGTAAAAAAGTCCCTGTGTCACAGCTAAAAAGCATGTACAATGGACTGCAATACCCGTTTTCTTGAATACATAAGGAGGAATGCCTGTGGACTGTCTGTGTTCAGATGAGTCTTAGAATCAAGCCAGCATTAAAATACATATTACTTCTGCAGTTTGGGTTCATGTGTGTTTCTTGTTCTGGGTATAAACATTGTGTTAGCTGGCCTAGTCCTGTTCTTAGTTTTGGATACTCTGTTTAAAAAATCCGTGTATCACAGCTAAAACGCATGGTACAATGGACTGCAGTACCCGCTTACATGTATACATTAGGAGGAATTCCTTTGGACTGTCTGTGTTCATATGAGTCTTAGAAACGGGCCAGCACTAAAATACATCTTACTTGAACAATGTGAGTTAAGACATGTTTCTTGGTTTGTGTATAAACCCTGTGTTAGCCGGCCTAGCCTTGTTCATAGTTTTGGATACAGTGTTTACATAAGTCCCTGTATCACAGCTAAAACACATGGTACAATGGAATGCAGTACCCTTTTGGATGAATACATATGGAGGGATGCCTGTGGACTGTCTGTGTTCAGATGAGTCTTAGAACCGAGACAGCTCTAAAGTACACCTTACTTGTGAAATTTGAGTTAAGATGTGTTTCTTGCTTTGGTTATACATAACACTATGTGTTAGCCAGCGTAGCCTTATTCTTAGTTTTGGATACTGTGTTTTAAAAAGTCCCTGTTTCACAGCTAAAATGCATGGTACAATGGACTGCAGATCAAGTCTGCATGAATACACTAGCAAAAATAACTGTTGATTGTCTGTGTCCAGATGAGCCTTAGAAACGAGCCACCACTAAAATAAACCTTACTTATGAAATTTGAGATAAGACGTGTTTCTTGCTTTGGTTATAAACTATGTGGTAGCCAGCCTAGCCTTATTCCTAGTTTTGGATATTTTGTTTAACACAGTCCCTATTTCACAGCTAAAATGCATGGTAAAATGGACTTCAGCACAAGTATGCATGTATACACAAGCAAGAACTGTGGATTGTCTGTGTATAGATGAGTCTTAGAAACGATCCAGCATTAAAATACACCTTATGTCTGCAGATTGAGTTAATATGTGTTTCGCGGTTTGAGTATAAACCCTCTGTAAGTCGGCCTAGCCCTGTTCTTAGTTTTGGATACTGTGTTTAAAAATGTCCCTGTTTCACAGCTAAAATGCATGGTATAATGGACTGCAGTACTAGTCTGCTTGTATACACAACAAGAATAACTGTGGATTGTCTGTGTTCAGTTGAGTCTTAGTAACCAGCCAGCATTAAAATACACCTTACTTGTGAAATTTGAGTTAAGACGTGTTTCTTGCTTTGGTTATACACTATGTGTTAGCCAGCATAGCCTTATTCTTAGTTTTGGATACTCTGTTTTAAAAAGTCCCTGTTTCACAGCTAAAATGCATGGTACAATGGACTGCAGTACAAGTCTGCATGAATACACTAGCAAAAATAACTGTTGATTGTCTGTGTCCAGATGAGTCTTAGAAACGAGCCAGCACTAAAATAAACCATACTTGTGAAATTTGAGATAAGACGTGTTTCTTGCTTTGGTTATAAATTATGTGTTAGCCAGCCTAGCAATATTCTTAGTTTTGGATATTGTGTTTAACACAGTCCCTATTTCACAGCTAAAATTCATGGTAAAATGGACTGCAGTCCATGTCCGCATGTATACACAAGCAACAACAACTGTGGATTGTCTGTGTTTAGATGAGTCTTAGAAACGAACCAGCATTAAAATACACCTTATGTCTGCAGTTTGAGTTAATATGTGTTTCTCGGTTTGAGTATATACCCTGTGTAAGTCGGCCTAGCCATGTTCTTAGTTTTGGATACTGTGTTTAAAAAAGTCCCTGTTTCACAGATAAAATGCATGGTATAATGGACTGCAGTACTAGTCTGCTTGTATACACAACAAGAATAACTGTGGATTGTTTGGGTTCAGTTGAGTCTTAGTAACCAGCCAGCATTAAAATACACCTTACTTGTGAAATTTGAGTGAAGACATGTTTCTTGGTTTGGGTATAAAACCTGTGTTAGATGGCCTAGCCTTGTTCTTAGTTTTGGATACTGTGTGTAAAATAGTCCCTGTTTGACAGCTAATAAGAATGGTACAATGGACTGCAGTTCTAGTCTGCGTGTATACACAAGAAATAATAACTGTGGATTGTCTGTGTTCAGATGAGTCTTAGAAACAATCCAGCATTAAATACAGCATACCTGTGCAATTTGAGTTAAGAAGTGTTTCTTGGTTTGGGTATAAAACTTGTATTATCCGGCCAAGCCTTGATCATACTTTTGGATACTGTGTGTAATAAAAGTCACTGTATCACAGCTAAAAAGCATGTACAATGGACTGCAATACCCGTTTGCTTGAATACATAAGGAGGAATGCCTGTGGACTGTGTGTGTTCAGATGAGTCTTAGAATCCAGCCAGCATTAAAATACAAATTACTTCTGCAGTTTTGGTTCATGTGTGTTTCTTGGTTTGTGTATAAACATTGTGTTAGCTTGCCTAGTCCTGTTCTTAGTTTTTGATACTGTGTTAAAAAATCCGTGTATCACAGCTAAAACGCATGGTACAATGGATGCACTACCCGTTTACATGAATACATAAGAAGGAATGCCTGTGGACTGTCTGTGTTCATATGAGTCTTAGAAATGGGCCAGCACTAAAATACATCTCACTTGAACAATGTGAGTTAAGACATGTTTCTTGGATTGGGTATAAACCCTGTGTTAGCCGGCCTAGCCCTGTTCATAGTTCTGGATACTGTGTTTGAATAAGTCCCTGTATCACAGCTAAAACACATGGTACAATGGATTGCAGTACCCGTTTGGAAGAATACATATGGAGGAATGCCTGTGGACTATCTGTGTTCAGATGAGTCTTAGAACCGAGTCAGCTCTAAAGTACACCTTACTTGTGAAATTTGAGTTAAGAGGTGTTTCTTGCTTTGGTTATACACTATGTGTTAGCCAGCGTAGCCTTATCCTTAGTTTTGGATACTGTGTTTTAAAAAGTCCCTGTTTCACAGCTAAAATGCATGGTACAATGGACGGCCGTACAAGTCTGCATGAATACACTAGCAAAAATAACTGTTGATTGTCTGTGTCCAGATGAGCCTTAGAAACGAGCCAGCACTAAAATACACCATACTTGTGAAATTTGAGATAAGACGTGTTTCTTGCTTTGGTTATAAATTATGTGTTAGCCAGCCTAGCCTTATTCTTAGTTTTGGATATTGTGTTTAACACAGTCCCTATTTCACAGCTAAAATGCATGGTAAAATGGACTGCAGTACAAGTCCGCATGTATACACAAGCAAGAACAACTGTGGATTGTCTGTGTATAGATGAGTCTTAGAAACGAACCAGCATTAAAATACACCTTATGTCTGCAGTTTGAGTCAATATGTGTTTCTCGGTTTGGGTATGTACCCTGTGTAAGTCGGCCTAGCCATGTTCTTAGTTTTGGATACTGTGTTTAAAAAAGTCCCTGTTTCACAGCTAAAATGCATGGTATAATGGACTGCAGTACTAGTCTGCTTGTATACACAACAAGAATAACTGTGGATTGTTTGTGTTCAGTTGAGTCTTAGTAACCAGCCAGCATTAAAATACACCTTACTTGTGAATTTTGAGTGAAGACATGTTTCTTGGTTTGGGTATAAACCCTGTGTTAGATGGCCTAGCCTTGTTCTTAGTTTTGGATTCTGTGTGTAAAAAAAGTCCCTGTATCACAGCTAAAAAGCATGTACAATGGACTGCAATACCAGTTTGCTTGAATACATAAGGAGGAATGCCTTTGGACTGTCTGTGTTCAGATGAGTCTTAGAATCAAGCCAGCATTAAAATACAAATTACTTTTGCAGTTTGGGTTCATGTGTGTTTCTTGGTTTGGGTATAAACATTGTGTTAGATGGACTAATCCTGTTCTTAGTTTTGGATACTGTGTTTAAAAAATCTGTGTATCACAGCTAAAACGCATGGTACAATGAATGCAGTACCCATAAACATGAATACATAAGCAGAAATGCCTGTGGACTGTCTGTGTTCATATGAGTCTTAGAAACGGGCCAGCACTAAAATACATCTTACTTGAACAATGTGAGTTAAGACATGTTTCTTGGTTTGGGTATAAACCCTGTGTTAGCCGGCCTACCCCTGTTCATAGTTTTGGATACTGTGTTTACATAAGTCCCTGTATCACAGCTGAAACCCATGGTACAATGGATTGCAGAACCCTTTTGGATGAATACATATGGAGGGATGCCTGTGGACTGTCTGTGTTCAGATGAGTCTTAGAACTGAGTCAGCTCTAAAGTACACCTTACTTGTGAAATTTGAGTTAAGATGTGTTTCTTGCTTTTGGTTATACACTATGTGTTAGCCAGCGTAGCCTTATTCTTAGTTTTGGATACTGTGTTTTAAAAAGTCCCTGTTTCACAGCTAAAATGCATGGTACAATGGACTGCCGTACAATTCTGCATGAATACACTAGCAAACATAGCTGTTGATTGTCTGTGTCCAGATGAGCCTTAGAAACGAGCCACCACTAAAATAAACCTTACTTGTGAAATTTGAGATAAGACGTGTTTCTTGCTTTGGTTATAAACTATGTGTTTGCCAGCCGAGCCTTATTCTTAGTTTTGGATACTGGGTTTAACACAGTCCCTATTTCACAGCTAAAATGCATGGTAAAATGGACTTCAGTACAAGTCTGCATGTATAAACAAGCAAAAACAACTGTGGATTGTCTGTGTATAGATAAGTCTTAGAAACGAACCTGCTTTAAAATACACCTTACGTCTGCAGTTTGAGTTAATATGTGTTTCTCGGTTTGGGTATAAACCCTGTGTAAGTCAGCCTAGCCCTGTTCTTAGTTTTGGATACTGTGTTTAAAAATGTCACTGCTTCACAGCTAAAATGCATGGTATAATGGACTGCAGTACTAATCTGCTTGTATACACAAGAATAACTGTGGATTGTCTGTGTTCAGTTGAGTCTTAGTAACCAGCCAGCATTAAAATACACGTTACTTGTGAAATTTGAGTTAAGACATGTTTCTTGGTTTGGGTATAAACCTTGTGTTAGATGGCCTAGCCTTGTTCTTAGTTTTCGATACTGTGTTTATAATAGTCCCTGTTTCACAGCTAATAAGCATAGTACAATGGACTGCAATTCTAGTCTGTGTGTATACACAAGAAATAAGAATTGTGGATTGTCTATGTTCAGATGAGTCTTAGAAACAAGCCAGCATTAAATACAGCATACCTGTGCAATTTGAGTTACGAAGTATTTCTTGGTTTGGGTATAAAACCTGTGTTAGGCGGCCAAGCCTTGATCATAGTTTTGGATACTGTGTGTAAAAAAAGTCCCTGTATCACAGCTAAAAAGCATGTACAATGGACTGCAATACCCATTTGCTTGAATACATAAGGAGGAATGCCTGTGGATTTTCTCTGTTCAGATGAGGCTTAGAATGAAGCCAGCATTAAAATACAAATTACTTCTGCATTTTGGGGTCATATGTTTTTCTTGGTTTGGGTATAAACATTGTGTTAGCTGGCCTAGTCCTGTTCTTAGTTTTGGATACTGTGTTTAAAAATCCGTGAATCACAGCTAAAACGCATGGTACAATGGATTGCAGTACCCGTTTACATGAATACATAAAAAGGAATGCCTGTGGACTGTCTGTGTTCATATGAGTCTTAGAAAAGGGCCAGCACTAAAATACATCTCATTTGAACAATGTGAGTTAAGACATGTTTCTTGGTTTGGGTATAAACCCTGTGTTAGCCGGCCCAGCCCTGTTCATAGTTTTGGATACTGTGTTTCAATAAGTCCCTGTATCACAGCTAAAACGCATGGTACAATGGATTGCAGTACCCGTTTGGATGAACACATATGGAGGAATGCCTGTGAACTGTCTGTGTTCAGATGAATCTTAGAACCGAGTCAGCTCTAAAGTACACTTCAGTTGTGAAATTTGAGTTAAGACGTGTTTCTTGCTTTGGTTATATACTATGTGTTAGCCAGAGTAGCCTTCTTCTTACTTTTGGATACTGTGTTTTAAAAAGTCCTGTTTCACATCTAAAATGCATGGTTCATTGGACTGCAGTACAAGTCTGCTTGAATACACTAGCAAAAATAACTGTTGATTGTCTGTGTCCAGATGAGCCTTAGAAACGAGCCAGAACTAAAATACACCTTAATTGTGAAATTTGAGATAAGACGTGTTTCTTGCTTTGGTTATAAACTATGTGTTAGCCAGCCTAGCCTTATTCTTAGTTTTAGATACTGTGTTTAACACAGTCCCTATTTCACAGCTAACATGCATGGTAAAATGGAATGCAGTACAAGTCTGCATGTATACACAAGCAAGAACAACTGTGGATTGTCTGTGTATAGATGAGTCTTAGAAACGGACGAGCATTAAAATACACCTTACGTCTTCAGTTAGAGTTAATATGTGTTTCTCGGTTTGGGTATAAACCCTGTGTAGGTCGGTCTAGCCCTGTTCTTAATTTTGGATACTGTGTTTAAAAAAGTCCCTGTTTCACAGCAAAATGCATGGTATAATGGACTGCAGTACTAGTCTGCTTTTGTAGAAAACAAGAATAACTGTGGATTGTCTGTGTTCAGTTGAGTCTTAGTAACCAGCCAGCATTAAAATTCACCTTACATGTGAAATTTGAGTTAAGACAGGTTTCTTGGTTTGGGTATAATCAATGTGTTAGATGGCATAGCCTTGTTCTTAATTTTGGATACTGTGTTTAAAATAGTCCCTGTTTCACAGCTAATAAGCATGGTACAATGGACTGCAATTCTAGTCTGCGTGTATACACAAAAAATAGGAATTGTGGATTGTCTATGTTCAGATGAGTCTTAGAAACAAGCCAGCATTAAATACAGCATACCTGTGCAATTTGAGTTAAGAAGTGTTTTTTGTTTTGTGTATAAACCTGTGTTAGCCGGCCAAGCCTTGATCATAGTTTTGGATATTGTGTGTAAAAAAGTCCCTGTATCACAGCTAAAAAGCATGTACAATGGACTGCAATACCCGTTTGCTTGAATACATAAGGAGGAATGCCTGTGGACTGTCTGTGTTCAGATGAGTCTTATAATCAAGCCAGCATTAAAATACAAATTACTTCTGCAGTTTGGGTTCATATGTGTTTCTTGGTTTGGGTATAAACCCTGTGTTAGCCCGCAAAGCCCTGATATTAGTTTTGGATACTGTGTATAAAAAAGTCCCTGTTTCACACCTAAAATGCATGGTACAATGGACTGCAGTACTAGTCTGCATGAATACACTAGCAAAAATAACTGTTGATTGTCTGTGTCCAGATGAGCCTTAGAAACGAGCCAGCACTAAAATTCACCTTACTTGTGACCTTTGAGATAAGACATGTTTCTTGCTTTGGTTATAAACTATGTGTTAGCCAGCCTAGCCTTATTCTTAGTTTTGGATACTGTGTTTAAAATAGTCCCTGTTTCACAGCTAATAATAATGGTACAATGGACTGCAGTTCTAGTCTGCGTGTATACATAAGAAATAAGAACTGTGGATTGTCTGTGTTCAGATGAGTCTTAGAAACAAGCCAGCATTAAATACAGCATACCTGTGCAATTTGATTTAAAAAGTATTTCTTGGTTTGGGTATAAAACCTGTGCTAGCCGGCCAAGCCTTGATCATAGTTTTGGATCCTGTGTGTAAAAAAGACCCTGTATCACAGCTGAAAAGCATGTTCAATGGACTGCAATACCCGTTTGCTTGAATACATAAGGAGGAATGCCTGTGGAGTGTCTCTGTTTAGGTGAGTCTTAGAATGAAGCCAGCATTAAAATACAAATTACTTCTGCAGTTTGGGGTCATATGTGTTTCTTGGTTTGGGTATAAACATTCTGTTAGCTGGCCTACTCCTGTTCTTAGTTTTGGATACTGTGTTTAAAAAATCCGTGTATCACAGCTAAAATGCATGGTAAAATGGACTGAAGTACAAGTCTGCATGAATACACTAGCAAAAATAACTGTTGATTGTCTGTGTCCAGATGAGCCGTAGTAACCAGCCAGCATTAAATTACACCTTACATGTGAAATTTGAGTTAAGACATGTTTCTTGGTTTGGGTATAAACCCTGTGTTCAATGGCCTACGTTGTTCTTAGTTTTGGATACTGTGTTTAAAATAGTCCCTGTTTCACAGCTAATAAGCATGGTACAATGGACTGCAGTTCAAGAATGTGTGTATACACAAGAAATAATAAATGTGGATTGTCTGTGTTTAGATGAGTCTTAGAAACAAGCCAGCATTAAATGCAGCATACCTGTGCAATTTGAGTTAAGAAGTGTTTCTTGGTTTGGGTATAAAACCTGTGTTAGCCTGCCAAGCCTTGATCATACTTTTGGATACTGTGTGTTAAAAAAGTCCCTGTATCACAGCTAAAAAGCATGTACAATGGACTGTAATACCCGTTTGCTTGAATACATAAGGAGGAATGCCTGTGGACTGTTTGTGTTCAGATGAGTCTTACAAAGAAGCCAGCATTAAAATACAAATTACTTCTGCAGTTTGGGTTCATATGTGTTTCTTGATTTGGGTATAAACCCTGTGTTAGCCTGCCTAGCCCTGTTCTTAGTTTTGGATACTGTGTTTAAAAAAGTCCCTGTTTCACAGCTAAAATGCGTGGTATAATGGACTGCAGTACTCGTCTGCTTGTATACACATCAAGAATAACTGTGGATTATCTGTGTTCAGTTGAGTCTTAGTAACCAGCCAGCATTAAAATACACCTTACTTGTGAAATTTGAGTTAAGACATGTTTCTTGGTTTGGGTATAAACTCTGTGTGAGATGGCATAGCCTTGTTCTTAGTTTTGGATACTGTGTTTAAAATAGGCCGTGTTTCACAGTTAATAAGCATGGTACAATGGACTGCAGTTCTAGTCTGCGTGTATACACAAGAAATAATAACTGTGGATTGTCTGTGTTCAGATGAGTCTTAGAAACAAGCCAGCATTAAATACAGCATACCTGTGCAATTTGAGTTAAGAAGTGTTTTTTGGTTAGGGTATAAACCCTGTGTTAGCCAGCCTAGCCCTGTTTATAGTTTTGGATACTGTGTTTAAATAAGTCCCTGTATCACAGCTAAAACGCATGGTAAAATGGATTGCAGTACCCGTTTGGATGAATACATCTGGAGGAATGCCTGTGGACTGTCTGTGTTCAGTTCAGTCTTAGAACCCAGTCAGCTCTAAAGTACAGCTTACTTGTGAAATTTGAGTTAAGACGTGTTTCTTGCTTTGGTTATCCACTATGTGTTAGCCAACGTAGCCTTATTCTTAGTTTTGGATACTGTGTTTTCAAAAGTCCCTGTTTCACAGATAAAATGCATGGTACAATGGACTGCCGTATAAGTCTGCATGAATACACTAGCAAAAATAACTGTTGATTGTCTGTGTCCAGATGAGCCTTAGAAAAGAGCCAGCACTAAAATACACCTTACTTGTGAAATTTGAGATAAGACGTGTTTCTTGCTTTGGTTATAAACTATGTGTTACCCAGCCTAGACTTATTGTTAGTTTTTTATATTGTGTTTAACACAGTCCCTATTTCACAGCTAAAATGCATGGTAAAATGGACTGCGTTACAAGTCTGCATGTATACACAAGCAAGAACAACTGTGGATTGTCTGTGTATAGATGAGTCTTAGAAACGAACCAGCATTAAAATACACCTTACGTCTGCAGTTTTTTGTTAATATGTGTTTCTAGGTTTGGGTATATACCCTGTGTATGTCGGCCTAGCACTGTTCTTAGTTTTGGATAATGTGTTTAAAAAAGTCCCTGTTTCACAGCTAAAATGCATGGTATAATAGACTGCAGTACTAGTCTGCTTGTATACACAACAAGAATAACTGTGGATTGTCTGTGTTCAGTTGAGTCTTAGTAACCAGCCAGCATTAATATACACCTTTCTTGTGAAATTTGAGTGAAGACATGTTTCTTGGTTTGGGTATAAACCCTGTGTTAGATGGCCTAGCCTTGTTTTTAGTTTGGATACTGTGTGTAAAATAGTCCCTGTTTCACAGCTAATCAGCATAGTACAATGGACTGCAGTTCTAGTCTGCGTGTATACACAAGAAATAATAACTGTGGATTGTCTGTGTTCAGATGAGTCTTAGAAACAAGCCAGCATTAAAATACACCTTACTTGTGAAATTTGAGTTAAGACATGTTTCTTGGTTTGGGTATAAACCTTGTGTTAGATGGCCTAGCCTTGTTCTTAGTTTTCGATACTGTGTTTATAATAGTCCCTGTTTCACAGCTAATAAGCATGGTACAATGGACTGCAGTTCTAGTCTGTGTGTATACACAAGAAATAATAACTGTGGATTGTCTGCATTCAGATGAGTCTTAGAAAGAAGCCAGCATTAAGTAGAGCATACCTGTGCAATTTGAGTTAAGAAGTGTTTCTTGGTTTGGGTATAAAACCTGTGTGAGCCAGCAGTGCCTTGATCATAGTTTTGGATACTGTGTGTAAAAAATTCCCTGTATCACAGCTAAAAAGCATGTACAATGGACTGCAATACCCGTTTGCTTGAATGCATAAGGAGTAATGCCTGAGGACTGTCTGTGTTCAGATGAGTCTTAGAATCAAGCCAGCATTAAATTACAAATTACTTCTGCAGTTTGGGTTCATATGTGTTTCTTAGTTTGGGTATAAACATTGTGTTAGCTGGCCTAGTCCTGTTCTTAGTTTTGGATACTGTGTTTAAAAAATTTGTGTATCACAGCTAAAACGCATGGTACAATGGACTGCAGTACCCGTTTACATGAATACATAAGCAGGAATGCCTGTGGACTGTCTGTGTTCATATGAGTCTTAGAAACGGGCCAGCACTAAAATACATCTCACTTGAACAATGTGAGTTAAGACATGTTTCTTGGTTTGGGTATAAACCCTGTGTTAGCCAGCCTAGCCCTGTTCATAGTTTTGGATACTGTGTTTACATAAGTCCCTGTATCACAGCTAAAACACATGGTACAATAGATTGCAGTACCCTTTTGGATGAATACATATGGAGGATTGCCTGTGGACTGTCTGTGTTCAGATGAGTCTTAGAACCGAGTCAGCTCTAAAGTACACCTTACTTGTGAAATTTGAGTTAAGACATGTTTCTTGCTTTGGTTATACACTATGTATTAGCCATCGTAGCCTGATTCATAGTTTTGGATACTGTGTTTGAAAAAGTCCCTGTTTCACAGCTAAAATGCATGGTACAATGGACTGCAGATCAAGTCTGCATGAATACACTAGCAAAAATAACTGTTGATTGTCTGTGTCCAGATGAGCCTTAGAAACGAGCCAGCACTAAAATACACCTTACTTGTGAAATTTGAGATAAGACGTGTTTCTTGCTTTGGTTATAAACTATGTGTTAGCCAGCCTAGCCTTATTCTTAGTTTTGGATACTGTGTTTAACACAGTCCCTATTTCACAGCTAAAATGCATGGTAAAATGGACTGCGTTACAAGTCTGCATGTATACACAAGCAAGAACAACTGTGGATTGTCTGTGTATTGATGAGTCTTAGAAACGAACCAGCATTAAAATACACCTTAATCTGCAGTTTTTTGTTAATATGTGTTTCTCGGTTTGGGTATAAACCCTGTGTAAGTCAGCCTAGCCCTGTTCTTACTTTTGGAAACTGTGTTTAAAAAAGTCCCTGTTTCACAGCTAAAATGCATGGTATAATGGACTGCAGTACTAGTCTGCATGAATACACTAGCAAAAATAACTGTTGATTGTCTGTGTCCAGATGAGCTTTAGAAACGAACCAGCATTAAATTATACCTTATGTCTGCAGTTTGCATTAATATGTGTTTCTCGGTTTGGGTATATACCCTGTTTTAGCCGGCCTAGCCCTGTTCTTAA
Organism: Rhabdomys pumilio; assembly: GCA_030674055.1. Classification (NCBI taxonomy): domain Eukaryota; kingdom Metazoa; phylum Chordata; class Mammalia; order Rodentia; family Muridae; genus Rhabdomys; species Rhabdomys pumilio. The sequence continues at coordinate 14,987 of JANHMN010000466.1, forward strand.
TTTTTTATACTGTGTTTAAAAAAGTCCCTGTTTCACAGCTAAAATGCATGGTATAATGGACTGCAGTACTAGTCTGCTTGTATACACAACAAGAATAACTGTGGGTTGTCTGTGTTCAGTTGAGTCTTAGTAACCAACCAGCATTGAAATACACCTTACTTGTGAAATTTGAGTTAAGACATGTTTCTTGGTTTTGGTATAAACCCTGTGTTAGATGACCTAGCCTTGTTCTTAGTTTTGGATACTGTGTTTAAAATAGTCCCTGTTTCACAGCTAATAAGCATGGTAAAATGGACTGCAGTTCAAGTCTGCGTGTATACACAAGAAATAATAACTGTAGATTGTCTGTGTTCAGATGAGTCTTAGAAACAAGCCAGCATTAAATACAGCATACCTGTGTAATTTGAGTTGAGAAGAGTTTCTTGCTTTGGGTATAAAACCTGTGTTTGGCGGCCAAGCCTTGATCATAGTTTTGGATACTGTGTGTAAAAAAGTCCCCGTATCACAGTTAAAAAGCATGTACAATGGACTACAATACCCGTTTGCTTGAATACATAAGGAGTAATGCCTGTGGACTGTCTGTGTTCAGATGAGTCTTAGAATCCAGCCAGCATTAAAATACAAATTACTTCTGCAGTTTCTGTTCATATGTGTTTCTTAGTTTGGGTATAAACATTGTGTTAGCTGGCCTAGTCCTGTTCTTAGTTTTGGATACTGTGTTTAAAAAATCCGTGTATCACAACTAAAACGCATGGTACAATGGACTGCAGTACCCGTTTACATGAATACATAAGCAGTAATGCCTGTGGACTGTCTGTGTTCATATGAGTCTTAGAAACGGGACAGCACTAAAATACATCTCACTTGAACAATGTGAGTTAAGACATTTTTCTTGGTTTGGGTATAAACCCTGTGTTAGCCGGCCTACCATGTTCATAGTTTTGGATACTGTGTTTAAATAAGTCCCTGTATCACAGCTAAAACACATGGTACAATGGATTGCAGTACCCGATTCTTTGAATACATATGGAGGAATGCCTATGGACTGTCTGTGTTCAGATGAGTCTTAGAACCGAGTCAGCTCTAAAGTACACCTTACTTGTGAAATTTGAGTTAAGACGTGTTTCTTGCTTTGGTTATACACTATGTGTTAGCCAGCGTAGCCTTATTCTTAGTTTTGGATACTGTGTTTGAAAAAGACCCTGTATCACAGCTAAATTGCATGGTACAATGGACTGCAGATCAAGTCTGCATGAATACACTAGCAAAAATAACTGTTGATAGTCTGTGTCCAGATGAGCCTTAGAAACGGGCCAGCACTATAATACACCTTACTTGTGAAATTTGAAATAAGACGTGTTTCTTGCTTTGGTTATAAACTATGTGTTAGCCAGCCTAGCCTTATTCTTAGTTTTGGATACTGTGTTTAACACAGTCCCTATTTCACAGCTAAAATGCATGGTAAAATGGATTGCAGTACAAGTCTGCATGTATACACAAGCAAGAAGAACTGTTGATTGTCTGTGTATAGATGAGTCTTAGAAACGAACCAGCATTAAAATACACCTTACGTCTGCAGTTTTAGTTAATATGTGTTCTTGGTCTGGGTATAAATGCTGTGTTAAAAAGTGTTTCTTGGTTTAGGTATAAAACCTGTGTTAGCCGGCCAAGCCTTGATCATAATTTTGGATACTTTGTGTAAAAAAGTCCCTGTATCACAGCTAAAAAGCATGTACAATGGACTGCAATATCCATTTGCATGAATACATAAGGTGGAATCCTGTTTACTGTCTTTGTTCAGATGAGTCTTAGAATCAAGCCAATATTAAAATACACCTTACGTCTGCAGTTTTTTGTTAATATGTGTTTCTCGGTTTGGGTATATACCCTGTGTAAGTCGGCCTAGCCCTGTTGTTAGTTTTGGATACTGTGTTTAAAAATGTCCCTGTTTCACAGCTAAAATGCATGGTATAATGGACTGCAGTACTAGTCTGCTTTTATACACAACAAGAATAACTGTGTTTTGTCTGTGTTCAGTTGAGTCTTAGTAACCAGGCACCATTAAAATACACCTTACTTGTGAAATTTGAGTGAAGACATGTTTCTTGGTTTGGGTATAAACCCTGTGTTAGATGGCCTAGCCTTGTTCTTAGTTTTGGGTACTGTGTGTAAAATAGTCCCTGTTTCACAGCTAATAAGCATGGTACAATGGACTGCAGTTCTAGTCTGCGTGTATACACAAGAAATAAGAACTGTTGATTGTGTGTGTTCAGATGCGTCTTAGAAACAAGCCAGCATTAAATACAGCATACCTGTGCAATTTGAGTTAAGAAGTGTTTCTTAGTTTGGGTATAAAACCTGTTATAGGCAGCCAAGACTTGATCATAGTTTTGGATACTTTGTGTAAAAAAGTCCCTGTGTCACAGCTAAAAAGCATGTACAATGGACTGCAATACCCGTTTTCTTGAATACATAAGGAGGAATGCCTGTGGACTGTCTGTGTTCAGATGAGTCTTAGAATCAAGCCAGCATTAAAATACATATTACTTCTGCAGTTTGGGTTCATGTGTGTTTCTTGTTCTGGGTATAAACATTGTGTTAGCTGGCCTAGTCCTGTTCTTAGTTTTGGATACTCTGTTTAAAAAATCCGTGTATCACAGCTAAAACGCATGGTACAATGGACTGCAGTACCCGCTTACATGTATACATTAGGAGGAATTCCTTTGGACTGTCTGTGTTCATATGAGTCTTAGAAACGGGCCAGCACTAAAATACATCTTACTTGAACAATGTGAGTTAAGACATGTTTCTTGGTTTGTGTATAAACCCTGTGTTAGCCGGCCTAGCCTTGTTCATAGTTTTGGATACAGTGTTTACATAAGTCCCTGTATCACAGCTAAAACACATGGTACAATGGAATGCAGTACCCTTTTGGATGAATACATATGGAGGGATGCCTGTGGACTGTCTGTGTTCAGATGAGTCTTAGAACCGAGACAGCTCTAAAGTACACCTTACTTGTGAAATTTGAGTTAAGATGTGTTTCTTGCTTTGGTTATACATAACACTATGTGTTAGCCAGCGTAGCCTTATTCTTAGTTTTGGATACTGTGTTTTAAAAAGTCCCTGTTTCACAGCTAAAATGCATGGTACAATGGACTGCAGATCAAGTCTGCATGAATACACTAGCAAAAATAACTGTTGATTGTCTGTGTCCAGATGAGCCTTAGAAACGAGCCACCACTAAAATAAACCTTACTTATGAAATTTGAGATAAGACGTGTTTCTTGCTTTGGTTATAAACTATGTGGTAGCCAGCCTAGCCTTATTCCTAGTTTTGGATATTTTGTTTAACACAGTCCCTATTTCACAGCTAAAATGCATGGTAAAATGGACTTCAGCACAAGTATGCATGTATACACAAGCAAGAACTGTGGATTGTCTGTGTATAGATGAGTCTTAGAAACGATCCAGCATTAAAATACACCTTATGTCTGCAGATTGAGTTAATATGTGTTTCGCGGTTTGAGTATAAACCCTCTGTAAGTCGGCCTAGCCCTGTTCTTAGTTTTGGATACTGTGTTTAAAAATGTCCCTGTTTCACAGCTAAAATGCATGGTATAATGGACTGCAGTACTAGTCTGCTTGTATACACAACAAGAATAACTGTGGATTGTCTGTGTTCAGTTGAGTCTTAGTAACCAGCCAGCATTAAAATACACCTTACTTGTGAAATTTGAGTTAAGACGTGTTTCTTGCTTTGGTTATACACTATGTGTTAGCCAGCATAGCCTTATTCTTAGTTTTGGATACTCTGTTTTAAAAAGTCCCTGTTTCACAGCTAAAATGCATGGTACAATGGACTGCAGTACAAGTCTGCATGAATACACTAGCAAAAATAACTGTTGATTGTCTGTGTCCAGATGAGTCTTAGAAACGAGCCAGCACTAAAATAAACCATACTTGTGAAATTTGAGATAAGACGTGTTTCTTGCTTTGGTTATAAATTATGTGTTAGCCAGCCTAGCAATATTCTTAGTTTTGGATATTGTGTTTAACACAGTCCCTATTTCACAGCTAAAATTCATGGTAAAATGGACTGCAGTCCATGTCCGCATGTATACACAAGCAACAACAACTGTGGATTGTCTGTGTTTAGATGAGTCTTAGAAACGAACCAGCATTAAAATACACCTTATGTCTGCAGTTTGAGTTAATATGTGTTTCTCGGTTTGAGTATATACCCTGTGTAAGTCGGCCTAGCCATGTTCTTAGTTTTGGATACTGTGTTTAAAAAAGTCCCTGTTTCACAGATAAAATGCATGGTATAATGGACTGCAGTACTAGTCTGCTTGTATACACAACAAGAATAACTGTGGATTGTTTGGGTTCAGTTGAGTCTTAGTAACCAGCCAGCATTAAAATACACCTTACTTGTGAAATTTGAGTGAAGACATGTTTCTTGGTTTGGGTATAAAACCTGTGTTAGATGGCCTAGCCTTGTTCTTAGTTTTGGATACTGTGTGTAAAATAGTCCCTGTTTGACAGCTAATAAGAATGGTACAATGGACTGCAGTTCTAGTCTGCGTGTATACACAAGAAATAATAACTGTGGATTGTCTGTGTTCAGATGAGTCTTAGAAACAATCCAGCATTAAATACAGCATACCTGTGCAATTTGAGTTAAGAAGTGTTTCTTGGTTTGGGTATAAAACTTGTATTATCCGGCCAAGCCTTGATCATACTTTTGGATACTGTGTGTAATAAAAGTCACTGTATCACAGCTAAAAAGCATGTACAATGGACTGCAATACCCGTTTGCTTGAATACATAAGGAGGAATGCCTGTGGACTGTGTGTGTTCAGATGAGTCTTAGAATCCAGCCAGCATTAAAATACAAATTACTTCTGCAGTTTTGGTTCATGTGTGTTTCTTGGTTTGTGTATAAACATTGTGTTAGCTTGCCTAGTCCTGTTCTTAGTTTTTGATACTGTGTTAAAAAATCCGTGTATCACAGCTAAAACGCATGGTACAATGGATGCACTACCCGTTTACATGAATACATAAGAAGGAATGCCTGTGGACTGTCTGTGTTCATATGAGTCTTAGAAATGGGCCAGCACTAAAATACATCTCACTTGAACAATGTGAGTTAAGACATGTTTCTTGG
>JANHMN010000467.1:9897-20065 GCA_030674055.1 Rhabdomys pumilio
TGTGTGTGTGTGTGTGTGTGTGTGTGTGTGTGTGTGTGTGTGTGTGTCTGTTTGTGTGGAGAGAGAGAGAGAGAGAGAGAGAGAGAGAGAGAGAGAGAGAGAGTTATCTTTAGATTGTTGTGTTTAATTTTTCTTTGCTTTTAATCCCTTTTTAATTTTCTTCTAGTTTTGTTTTCTCAGAAAGAAAGGAAAGGCATATTGTTGAGTGAGCTGGTAGGTAGGAAGAATCTGGAATAGGTTGAGGATGAGAGAATGAGTTATTTGAATACATTGTATAAATTTTTCAAAAGTTATAAAAAGCAAATAAAAACAAATGAACATAAGACTGTGAAGTGTTTAACAAGGAATCTTTATGGAGTTTGAGCATAGAGACATCACATGTCAATCACAGCAAGGCAGATCAGTTATTCCAGTTAACAAAGGAAACCACAGAGAACACAGAATCCCCTCTAAACCATCCTCTTCTCTCTATGTATATTTCTGGCCTTATTCCTCCCCCTGCTGGTCATGAGCTTCCATGAGTTTAGGGTTATCATGATTTACACTGAAGTCTACAGTCTGGTTTTTGTAGATAGGCATGTCCCTCAGTTGAGGGTGGAGCCCCCCATCTATCTGAAATTTTTTTAACCCTGAATTGTTCCTGTCCAAAGGAAAGAGAAGGACAAAAAAGGTCATCCAGAGACCGCCCCACCTCGAGATACATACCATCTTCAGACACCAAACCCTGATACTATTGCTGATGCCAAGAATATTTTGCAGAGAGGAGTCTGATATAGCTGTCCTCTGAAATGTTCTTCCAGCACCTGACTGTTGTAAATGTAGACACTCAAGGCCAATAATCATATAGTGCCCAGAAACACCAATGAAAGACCTCGGGGAAGAATGAAAGGAGCTAAACGGGATTGTAATACCATGGGAAAAATGATACCAACTAGCAAATAACTCAGAACTCACAGAGACTAAACCAACAACCAAAGAGTATACATAGAGGGATCCATAGATCCAGTCACACATGTATGGCCTTACCTAGCATCAGTGGGAGGGAGGCCATTGATCCACTGGAGGCTTGATGCCCCAAAGTAGGGTGATGCAAGAGCAACAAAACAGGTGTAGGTGAGTGGGTGGAGGAGCACTCTCATATAGGCAAAAAGGACAGGGGAGGAAGGGGATGGGACAAAGGAGTTTGTGGAGGAGAAACTTGGAAAGGAGTTAATATTTGACATGTAAATAAATAAAATGATTAATTAAAAAAATAAAGAAATAGAATATTACTTATCCTTGTAATTTTAGTATTGACAAGCACAGCTGAACGGAAAGATGGCTCTAGTTCTTCTAGGGATAATGATTTTTGCATTGGCGAGTTTAAGTTGTGCCAATATTACTATAATATCCTTCTCAAAGCCAGGCTCCTCTTTGGTTCATTTGGATTTATCTTTAACAGTTCCCATTTCAAAAAGGTAAGAACAGGAGATAACAGTCTCTTTCCTGTGTTCTTCAGGATACATCTGTGGCAGAGCACCTCTGTTCTAATGATAAATCTCTGACCCTACATTGTTTGGTAGACAAAGTAAAAAGACTTATGCAATAATTTCACACAGTAGTGAGACTGTTGTTATAAATAACTAAAATATTGAATGAGCTCAGGACCTGGTTGACTCTTGGAAGCTGAATGAATTTTCAACTTAGTGCTCAAATGCACTTGTATTAACAAGAATGGATAATTAGTAAAACCTTTGCTGAAAAGAAACGAAAAGGACAAAGCAGGTGAAATCTCTGAATCTGAGAGATCTGCAATGAGAAATAGACCAGAGTTGTAGAATTGTATAATTCTCAGAAACTGAGCCACAGACTAAAGAGTATATATGGGCTAAATGGAAACTCATGGCACAAATTTAACAGAGGACTGCCTAGTCTAGACCTATAAAATACTTTCTATATAGTCACAGCTTAAGCCTCATTGTACAACTGGAATTAGAATGAATATGGAAATTATTGTTGCCTGCAGACCATTTTCCTAATTCTATTGTGTTAAGTATACTTATAATAAACTACCTGTTATCTTAGACTCCCTGAAATCTGATCCAAGCTGGCAAAGTCAATGTGGACCAAGTTCTCAGTCTCATCTCTTCTCATAGTTTACTTCCACACATAGACATATAGACAAAATAGTTTACAAATATTCTATAGGACAAATATGGACACTGGTAATACAAGCACTGTGAGAGTTGATAATATATGAGAATATGTCTCTACATGCCTGAGTCCATCCCTGCAAAGGTTTCTGCTTTCTTGTTAGTTTTTCTTGAGGCAGTGGAGGAAGACAAACAAGCTTTGGTGGAGGGGAAGTCTTTTTCTAACTACATATTTAGGGTTGTTGTATAATAATAAAGTTTACTTATCTAAGTCTAAGTTACTATGTAGCTGAGATGCCTTCTGTGTTCCTCTGAGGACAGAGAATGCAGTCTCTGAAACTTAACACCTCATCCTAAAACAGCAGGAGATTAAGTAAAAGATTAATTTCTAGAATCTTCTAGAGTCTTTTCCTTTTGCCCAGATGCCTCTTGCTTGTAGAACTAGGGGGGAATTTAAAGCAATGAACTTCTATTGAACCTAAGAGAAGAGAATAACATTCACAGAAGTAAAAGCTTTTACATACGCAAATATGCATAAACACACATAAGTTCTTATGCAGATTCACTTATGCTTATTCATTCATTTCCATTCAAATCAGTGCACCCAACTTGCATGCATTCTTACAATTACATACTTATACAAACACATGCATACATTCTTACAATTACATACTTACACAAACACATGCATACATTCTTACAATTACATACTTACAGGCACATACACACTTACATACGCATATGGAGCAAAAGACCAAGCACCTGTGCAAAAAGAATTCACTGATTCTGGATGAAAAATACCTACAATCTTAATTTCATAAAGAAAATAAAAAAGCTTCCACTTTTTTAATACAAAATTAATTAAACCCATGTTTGTAAGAAAAAAAAATTTTTTTTAATAAGACTAAGTCTGCCTTGTTTTTCAGAAAGGACCTGTTCTGTCCCATGGTAAGAAGCAGCATGCCTGCTCATTCTGCTGTCTGGAGCTTCTTTATTCCTCTTTTCTCTGCATTCTGCACATTCCTCTCTTAGATCTTTATGTTACATATAGATTCTAAGTTATTCTACTCTTCATATTCCTTCTAATCTTGCTCTCTCCTCCTGCTCTGAAGTTACTACAAAGCTCTTACTCTTAATGCTTTTTCTCCTAAACCTATGTCTATACATCTAAGTTCTTCTTGAGTTCATTTCTATCTAAAACTTGCTCTGTCTAAAAACATCTGCTCAGCTCAGTTCTCTCTCACAGCTCAGTTTCTCTGAGCTCAGTTCTAAATTTTATCTTTCTCGTCATCACTTAAATATATTTCAGAATACATGTATAATATTTCATCAAACTTCAGACACAAAATCAAATTGTAAATTGAAATAGCAGTTTACAACAGAGAATGATTACATGCATATTCATTAAGATAAATTACCTGGATAAACATCCATCACCTGTCACAGCTACACAGGTTCACTCAAAGTTTCAAACCATAACCAAGTTATTAGTGAAGTTTTGAATATTGAAACTCAGTCAATATTTTGTCTTCTGTTCTAGCACCTATAATAAATAGTTAGTTCCCATTTCATGGACCTCTGACTAATTGTTTTACAACCTGTTGGAATGTGCTATGAGTAGAAGAAACACTGATTACTATCTAAGAGCAATTAATTGGTGTCACTTGGTACAGTGGCAGAGTTCTCATAGCAGTTTGATTGTTAGAAGAGACCTAATAGTAGTCCCATTATAAAAGAGCTTAATAATCACAGATATAATTTCAAGAATTTACATAGGATCATCATTAACATTTAAGTCATCTATTTGTCTATATAGGATCACTACTAGATAGTACATCTTCATGGATCTGCCGAGTTCTCCTTCAAAGGGGTGTGCTATTACTTAGTGATAAGTGATATATATATCAGATATGTCTTATGTATCACATATATATCATATATTGTTAGCAGGAATCTTTTCTAGAATAAATCCCTTACAACCTTGTTAAAGAAGCATTAACCTGGCCCAGATTATATAAAAATTCGAAGCAGGCAATCTCAAAATGATCACCTGCTGATTATTAGCTTGTCCCATTATTGCTCCTGTCATCTAATGGCTACCGACTATATGGCTGGTTAGTGAGACCGGGAAGACTTTTTAGACGACCAGATATTAGCAAGAAACCTCATAATCTACCCACACTAGCACGTACATAAGCTGAGTTGATAGATCAACTCTGTGAAAAGCAATTTAATATTATTTTTGTCCAAAGGATAGGAATTACATTTAGAATGAAAGTATACATTCTAATATAAATAGCTCTTATATTCTAAGAGGCTGGAACTTTTGCTGGACCATGCAGCCAAATTGAACAATGCATATAGAAGTCACTTAAAACTTAAGAATGTAAAAGGAGTTTGGTTTATCCAGAATTTGATGGTAATTTACAAGTCAAATTCATATTATACTTTATTCCAGTTATTCCAGTGAAAGTTCTATGTCTATCAGATTCCAGAGATGTATTTATTTATCATGAATAATCACAGGTTTTTTGTTTTATTAATGAAGAAAAATGTCAATCAAGATGGTCACTGGTGAAGAGACTAAAAAGGTATGGAATATTCTAGGAGCATCTTAAGTCAACATCATATTATTCATAGATATCCTTTTCCAAAGTGGACAAAAGGAATATAAGTTTCTAATGAAGAGACACAAAAAATGGAATCTAAAATTGAATGTGAATTGGAAGGACTTCACACTACCCATCTCTGAGTAATCTCAGTTTCAGTGCAGCCTGCTGCTCCTCCTGTGTTTCTGACACACTCAAGATATGGATTCAACACTGTGTCTGGCACAGTAATAGACCACAAAGTCCTCAGCTGTCAGGCTGCTGAGCTCCATGTAGGCTGTGTTGGAGAATTTTCTGCAGTCAATGTGCCGTTGCCTTTGAATATTTAATTGTATTTATTAACATCATTGCAAGGATAAATCCTTCTAATCCACTCAGGGCTCTTTAAATGGCTCTGCTCCATCCAGTGCATAGTGTGAGTGTTCTGAGTGATAGTGCAGCCAGAAGCCTTGCAGGACATCTTCAGTGAGGCCTGGGGTCTCACCAGATCAGAGTGCTGTAACTAGACCTGGAAGTGGGCACCTGTGAGGGGAAAGACATAGTGAATGTCATTTTCACCCAAGTGTACAGCCAGTCCTCAAGTCTAAAACTGTGAGTCCTTTACTTGTAGCCATTGTCACCAGAAAGGGGATGATACAGCTCCATACCATGGTGTGGTCCAGTGTACTCAGTGACTGTAGAGAGGACAGTGAGCTTATGATTTGTTGGGTGTAGACATCCGTATAATTACCACCATAAACTCGCATGATTTGGATATTCATGAGCAGAATACATCTTAAATAATGTCCTATTCCTCTTGGAGAAGAAGGGACAACTGGGTCAGCAATCAGACTACTGAGTCACAATTTCTAATCCTGTCTGAGGTAGTTGATCCCAAACCCTATCCCTGAGCCCTGTAAAGAGGCTGTGGATGTAACATCAGGTTTAAGCTCTAAAATTGCAGCCTGAGACAGTGGTTACACTTGGGAGGTTAATACATAGATATGCATGTAGTGACAAGGATGACGAAATTGATGGGAAATTTCAAAAATAGTCATGTTATTAAAATTTACAGCCTCATTTCAAAACTTACAATTAAGGTTTTCCATTCCAACATGCTATACACTAAAAATTTCACACAAATGACCAAAAGTAAGTATTCTTCAGAAGTATTTGCACTTAAGGATTATCGCTGCAATATCATTATAAGTAAATTATGTAAGTTAACTATGTAACTGTCAAAAAGATTCCATCTTCCTCTGAATGTGTCAGTCTCTGGCAGATCTCTAAGGAGACAGCTGCTCCAATGTTCGGTAGTTCAGGGACTGTCCAGGTGTTCAGCGGTCTCTATAAATTGGCTGTTTTAGAAGCTATGCTTAGTGCTTCCCATAACTTCAGTTAATTTAGTCATTCTGGATTTCTGACGGCGTTGAAGACCTCTAGACTCATAGCCAATCCTGGCTATTTACCTTGAGAGAAAAGATCTAAGTGGATGGTTTTCAGCTGACATTCATTCTAAAGCCAAGAAAAAGCCAGGGTCAAAATTAAGTGTTTTAGTCAAGAGAGACGACAGAGATTCTGGTTAGTCAAAAAGAGGAGGGACTGGGTATTAAGACTATTTTGTACCTCACTGGTACAAATAGGAATAATTATGCTCTAATTGTATTTTGTGAAAAAAATTTTATTTTAACAGGAAGGGTAATATGTAGGAGGAGCTAAGGGGGAAGGCACACCGAGAGGAAATGATGGAGTAAGGGGAGGAGAAGATGAAGTAGATGAGAAGCTAGGTAATGAGAGAGAAAAAGAGAGAAAGAGAGAGGGGTCATGGAGGCTGAAGTTCACATGTCTCCACCAGTCAAAAATAGTTTACATAGCTAGGTTGGGTATTAGGTTACACTTCTGATTGAGCATTACCATACTTATAAAGTCTTTGATTAACATTTAAAAAAATGTATAAAAGCAAAAGGGAAAAGGGGGCACGGGAGAGGGATTTTCAAGGGAGGGGAAATGGGAAAAGGGGTTGGCATCTGAAATGTAAATAAAATATCCAATAAAAAAATATTGAATACAAAACAAAAGATTCCATCAAGAAGACATGGATGCAGATACTCAGGCACACACACACACACACACACACACACACACACACACACACACGTATACACATACATATACATATTCATACACATACACATACATATACATCACCTACATATACATATGTCAACACACATTTCATTAAAAAGAAATAAAATACTTAAGTTAATTTTGGTAACATGGACAAGATTACAACTGAAGATGACTGGAATAATTGAGGCAATGTTAGAAAGAGAGGCATTGAATGAGACTCTCAGTAGATATTACATACTACCCACTTGTATAGACTTATGTACACAAATACACAATGATGTTTAAATGAAACTATCTAGTATAATAAAGTGAAAAATGAGATCACAAAAAAGCAAGATAAGGGTTATGGAGGAAGTATTTACAGGGAGTAAAAGTAATACAATTTGGCATCTGAAATGTAAATAAAATATCCAATAAAAAAAGAAAAAGAAAGAAAAAGAAAATTCTAAACATATATAATTCTGACATACCTACTTTACAGAATTATTTTTGTGCTTTGCAATTTTCATTCATAAATTAAATATGCTATGAGCATATCTACCTCTACTATGTCCCTATGGTTTCCATTGGGATCTCCTAATAAGTTTTCCTCCCAACATTCTGACTTATTTTTTAATCTTTTATTTAATCTTTTAATCTTATTATTTAATCTTTTATTTTATTTAAAATCTTTTATTTCACTAACTAATAACCTAGCATGTCCAATTTTTGCTATTTATATATATATATATAGGTGAAGTCATTCTCTAGTATATATGGAACATAAAAAAATTGCAAAATTTGATTAAATAGTCCTCATTGGTCATCAAATGTCAACAAACCCTCAGGTTGATGTGGGTCCTAAGGCTTTCCTCCGCATCTATGTTATAATATTTTTAAATATTCTATACTATCTTTAGTGTTGAGAACAGAACACACATGTACCAATGTATATGCATCATCCTGAGAGGACAACTTAGGAAATTCAATCCTTGTGTTGTAAGAATTAGGTTCAAGGGATTACACTGTTATTACTAAACTTTCCAGGAGAGGCTTTTATCTGATCAAATATTGCACAGGCTCTCAGATTGTAACTTCGACTGTTGGAACTTGATTGTTCACGTCTTGTGCTGGTAACTGTAGCTGCTGAGAGTTCATGTAAAGTCCTGAGACTTTATTTCATGTCTATACACCCAACATTCAGGATTTTATATTCTTTTCAATCCTTTTTGTGTATTTGTTTTCGCTGGGACATTTATATAGATGTCTCACCTGTGACTGAGTATGCACAGGTTCATTCTCTGCACCTTGTCCATTAATACATATCTACATTAATCATGACACACTGCAGGTAGAAGCCACAGTAGTCAAGGCTAAGAATAGCAATAGTCTACTGGATATAAACATAAGTATTATAAGGCAGCTTGACCACTTGACCTTTAGCAATGCAACTACAGTGTACCACACTTATGTCATCTGTAGTCATGGACTTTGAACCAGGTTTAACTGGGATGAAGTCTTTCCAATAGAGCAGACCACACATCTAGTTATGAAACAGTTGGTCACTACATAACACTCAGGGGTTAGTGGTTACATCTTACCTGAAGAATGATATTGTAAACTACTAGGGTAGGCACTGTGTAAGATCACTGAGGTCATTAGGTTCTGAGGCATTTAACAAGATAATATAGTAAAATAAGGGTACTATGAAAGCAAGATATCAGTTGAGGCATTATATTTCAAATATGCACTGGTGGAGGGAAATGGAGATTAAGAAATTGGTTTAACATACACCAAACTAAAAGGTGATAAGAGAGGTAAGACGAAATCTAGTCTCTTCAATGTAAACAAACATAAAAAATACGGAGGATATAGAATTCATATAGTATGGCAAAACACATCAAGGATATTTGGAGTTGAAAAGTGTATTTTGGGATAAAAAGCCACAAAACTTAAAAATTGATTTCTAAAATAACAGTCACAAAATAATCAACAGTTCATAGCTGTCTAGTAGCCATTTGAAAATGTCTTCATGTTGATGAACTCATTTTATGTTCAGAATGTAGTGTGGGTTTTATGAATCTGCTGATACGTTATTCTTATCAAAGATAATACATTCAAGGAAAGTGTGTGAAAAACTGGTGATATGCAGACTGGAACTTTAGTTATTTGTATGTCTCAGTGGTCTGCTTCTGGTCATGCTCGATGGTTATGTGATTTATACAATTGCAGAAAGCTAAGTAGAAATCACAGTGGTGAGGTTTGTTTTATTTTAATGAAGGTTTGAACAGAGTACCTGCATGGGAGGACAGTGCAGCTTCCAAACATATGTGTTGTTAATTGAACACCTCAGTGTCATTCACAGGCTCACTCCCTGTGAGTTATTTCTATTTTCATAGAAGGTCCACAGGTGCTGAGAACAGTATACAGAATCGCCATTGGTCTTACCTGCATACAGTAACTCAATAGCTAGACCTTATTTCTAACAAAGTATTTAAGCACTGAACAGATTATAAGAGCTAGAGGAGTTGTGTGACTCCAATTCAACTGACTTCCAAACATAACAGGACTTCTGCACACATGAACCTACAGAGACTGTGACAGCATGCACACAGTATGCACAGTCTCCATTCTAATGGAGTCCCAGTGTTGGGCAAAGGTCATGGCCACAGGTTCTCACCCTTAGCCAAGAAGGTTTTGAAATTGTCACTCATGTGCAAAAAGGAAAAAATGTGCTTTCTCCAATGGAGTATTAGTGTGTTTATTAACCAACCACATTTAACAATGGATGCATGTCTGCTCATAGAAGACAAAATCAAAATGAATTCAACAGTGTTTATCCAGATAGTTATTCTCATTATTTTGTGCATTAATTTTGTTGCACTCATTTTTAAATATATATCATGATTTGAGTTGCATCTTATGAGTCTCTCTCTGTGTGTGTTTCTTTTATGATACTTTTAACCTTTTTTATGGGTTCTTCTTTCTATAGAAAAATGAAAGGGTGTGTTGTTGAGTGAGTGGTGAAATTTCTGGCATAAGTTTGGAATGAATATCAGTGATCAAAGTACATTATATAAATATTAATACTTATTTTATTACATTTATTTTTTACAGTCTAGTCATTGCCCCCCTCAAAGACCAAACTTACACAGTTCCTCAACCCATTCTCCTCCCCTTGTTTTCATGAGAATGATCGCCCACCCCAGGCCATTCCACTTCCTGGGGCTTCAAGTATCTCAAAAGATAGGGGCATCTTATCCCACTGAGGCCAGACCAAGCAGTCCACTGATGCATATGTGTCAGGAGTCTAGGACTAGCATGTATATGCTGACTAGT
>JANHMN010000468.1:0-20029 GCA_030674055.1 Rhabdomys pumilio
TGTGTGTGTGTGTGTGTGTGTGTGTGTGTGTGTGTGTGTGTGTGTGTTAACGCTTTCAGGTGTGCTGTCAAGTTGTTAGTGTGTGCTCATTCCAGTTTCTTTTTGTAGGCACTTAGAGCTGTGAGTTTTCCTCTTAGTACTGCTTTCATGGAGTCCCACAAGTTTTGGTATGATGTGTCCTCATTTTCATTGAATTCTAAAAAGTCTTTAATTTTTTCCTTTTTTCCTTCTTTGATCAAGTCATCATTGAGTAGAGTATTGTTCAGTTTCCACGTGTATGTGGGCTTTCCATTGTTTCTGACATTGTTAAAGACCAGCCTTAGTCCAGCGTGGTCTGATAGGGTACAAGGGATTATTTAAATCTTTTTTTATCTGTTGAGGCCTGTTTTTTGACCAATTATATGGTCTATTTTGGAGAAGGTACCATGAGGTGCTGAGAAAAAGGTATATTTTTTTGTTTTAGGATGAAATGTTCTATAGATATGAGTTAAGCCCAATTGATTCATAACTTCTGTTAGTTTCATTGTGTCTCGGTTTAGTTTTTGTTTTTATGATCTGTCCACTGCTGAGAGTGGGGTGTTGAAATCTCCCACTATTATTCTGTGAGGTGCAATTTATGCTTTCAGATTTAGTAAAGTTTCTTTTATGTACGTGAGTGCTCTTGCATTTAGGGGATAGATGTTCAGAATTGAGAGTTCATCTTGGTATATTTTTCCTTTGATGAATGTGAAGTGGCCTTCCTTATCTTTTTTGATTACTTTTGGTAGAAAAGTGATTTTATTCGATATTAGAATGGCTTCTCCAGCTTGTTTCTTGGGACCATTTGCTTGAAAGATTGTTTTCCATCCTTTTACTCTGAGGTAGTGTCTATCTTTTCCACAGAGGTGCATTTCCTGTATGCAGCAAAATGCTGATTCCTGTTTATTTATTCAGTCTGATAGTCTATGTCTTCTTATTGGAGAGTTGAGTCCATTGATATTAAGAAGTATTACAAAAAAAATAAATGTTGCTTCCTGTTATTTTTGTTATTGGAGGTGGAATTACGTTTGTGTAGTTATCTTCTTTTGGAGTTGTTGGAAGATTACTTTCTTGCTTTTTCTAGTTGTAGTTTCCCTCCTTGTGTTGGAGTTTTCCCCCAATTATCCTTTGAAGTGCTGGATTTGTGGGAAGATATTGTGTAAATTTGGTTTTGTCATGGAATATCTTGGTTTCTCCATCAATATTGATTGAGAGTTTTACTGGGTATAGTAGTCTGGGCTGACATTTTTATCTTTTACGGTCTGTATGATATCAGTCTAGGATCTTCTGGCTTTCATAGTTTCTGGTGAGAAGTCTGGTGTAATTCTTATAGGTCGGCCTTTATATGTTACTTTACCTTTTCCCCTTACTGCATTTAGTATTTTTTCTTTGTTTTATACATTTGATGTTTTCATTATTATGTGGTGGGAGATATTTCTTTTCTGGTCTAGTCTACTTGGAGTTCTGTAGGCTTCTTGTATATTTATGGTCATCTCTTTCTGTAGGTTAGAAAAGTTTTCCTCTATAATTTCGTTGAAGATATTTACTGGTCCTTTAAGTTGGGAGTCTTCAACCTCATCTATACCTATTATCCTGAGGTTTTGCCTTCTCATTGTGTCCTGGATTTCCTTGATGTTTTGGGTTACTAGCTTTTTGTATATTGGATTGTCTTTGACAGTTGTGTCAATGTTTTTTTATGGTATCCTCTGCAACTGAGATTCTCTCTTCTCTCTCTTGTATTCTGTTGGTGATACTCATGTCTATGACTCCTGATCTTTTTCCTAGGTTCTCTATCTCCAGGGCACTCTCTCTTTGTGATTTCTTTGTTGTTTCTACTTCCATTTTTAGATCCTGGATGGCTTTGTTTAATTCCTTCACCTTTTTGGTTGTGTTTTCTTGCAATTCTTTAAGGAATTTTTGTGTTTCCTCTTTAAGGGCTTCCACCTGTCTACCTGTGTTCTCCTTAAATTCTTTGAGAATGTTATTTATGTCCTTCTTAGAGTCATCTATCATCATCATGAGAAGTGATTTTAATTCTTAATTCTGATTTTCTAGTGTGATGGATTGTTCAGGGCTTGCTATGATGTGAGAACTAGGTTCTGATGATGCCATGTAACTTTGGATTCTTTTGTTTATGTTCTTTTGCTTGCCTTTCACCATCTGGTTAACTCTAGTGCTGCCTGCCCTCACTGTCTCTGACTGGAGCTTGCCTTTCCAGTTTTCTTGCTTGTGTCTGAACTTCTCAGGGTCTAGGTGTCTCTGTGATCTTTTAAACCTGAGCTCCAGTTGCTCTGAGTACAGTGGCTCCTCTAAAATGTCTCAGTTTATGGTGTCTCCACTGTAGCAGACCACCTAGGTGTCAGCTTCTCTGATTGCAGTGTGTCTTCTAGGATGTCTTGGGATCTGGTGTCCACATAGGAGCAGACCAGGTGGGTGTCTGCTCAAGGCAGAAGGGCCTGGTGAACATTGGAAGGGGAGTGGTATTTGGCAGGGTTGGGGTTTGTGTGTCTGCTGGAACCTGAGTGCTGCCTGCGCTCAGTTATGGGCCTGCTGAGTGCATAGAGCAGTGTGTGAGTGTTCGTACTTGCCGCTCTGGGTTCTGTGGTCCTTCTAGGATGTCTTGGGATCCAGTGTCCACACAGGAGAATATCAGGTGGTATAATATATATATATATATATATATATATATATATATATATATATATATATATTCTTCTATCACATACTCTTGTATGCAATAACCCTTTGTTGTAAATATTTTGCTCATAAAATTATGGAAACATATTTTTAAAATAAATTTTACTGTCTATAGTATAAGAAAACAAGTGATATGGGAGATCAAAGTTTTTCTACACATTCCTCATATCTATGTGAAATGGAATCACAAAAACTCATCTTTTCGTTAATATGATGTGGAATTTGGTTGCCAGATAAAGTATACAGCAAATATAAATTCTTGGTCTATAAATGAGAAGCATATGGAGAAACATAATGAATAAATTGTGGTAAAAGATATTAGAAATTCAAATCCACTAGTAGATACATAAAAATACAGTTTTCTTCAAAAAAGTTACATGGCTTCATTTTTAAAAATAAAATAGTTCATGGAATTCTCAGTCCAATTTCCTCTTTAGATATATTGGTACTTCTAAATTTTTATTTATATTCATTTTTAGAATTTGTACATATATATATATATATATATATATATATATATATATATATATATATGGAAAGAAGGGACATTTACAATACCTTAAAATGAAGACTGAATATTCACTTCTACCTATAATGTTATAAATTTAAAACTGAAGATAAGTGAGTGAAACTGACAAAGAAAATATAGCTAGTTACTGCCTCAACCCACTACGGCATTTGGCACAGATTATTTTATAATAATACATTTATTGTGACTTGAGCCTGTAGAGATTTCAGTACACAGTCTGTTGGTCATGTTTTATTCAGCCCGTGGTAGCTTTTATCATGGTTTGGACATATCATTATCAAGTGAGCACTTTCAATATAAGACTGTGATAAATAAAAAAGAAAAAAAAAGACTAGACTTTTATTACTTAGTTCAAGAAAAGGACTCTCCCTTCTGTCAATAGTACAATATACTTTAATACATGAATTTCTGTGAAATCAATCTATAGCAAAATTCTCTGTCATAAAGAATTGAATACATGTTTTGGAGACATGGCTACCAATGTGACACTAACACATTTAATATAACTATGCATACATTTTTTTTGTTGTTTCAAAGTTGTTCCTTTGAATATGAAACTTTGAGTAACATGTTATAAAAATAGGCATCACAGAAACTGCATATTGCTTAAGTCATTATTCTAATGATTCATAAATTCATATATTTCCTAAAGAATTCCTTGCTACAGATTCACATAACAGATTTTTTGCATATTCCTTTCTCTAATTTTATTTTTTAAATATAATGGGAAAAACATTCAAAAAACACAGGCAAAAATGTTTCTATAAGTTTACATTTGTTATTAAAAGAAATATCTAATGAATACATTTAAAATAGATTGTTAAAGCTATACCCTAAATTTTAGAATTATCTCTGAAGAAATAAATTGTAGCTTACCTGAAAATTACTAATAAATATGTCTTCTCTATGGAAAATATCTTTATCTCTATTATGTTTTACAACGTTTAAAGCATGTATTGATTAAAATATTGTTTTATCTCATATCTTCATGGAGAGAAACTCTGAGAAAAAATTAACTTAAAATAATGTTGGAAGCCGACTTTTAGCAGAAAGCAGCTAGAAAGCAGCTATCATCTTTGCAGCTATCTGGAGCCATATACCCTGATGAGAGACTTGGTTTTCAACAGCCTACAACAGCTGAGCACACTCTGATAAATATTTTGTTTATCCCACATAGCTTGTTTTGCTATTTAGTGGCCCCAGCTGCATGGTGCACATGGCAAAATGTCTTCACCTGTGTTCTCCTGCTTGTGCTTATAAATACCCAGGATTTCCTTGTAGTGGAGGGGGGGGGTAGTAGTAGTAGGTGTAGTGGTGTGTGTATGGTGGAGACAGTAAACCAGTCTTGACTAGAGATCCTCTGGCTTGTCTCTATTCTTTGCATCTCTTCCCCTTCTTCCCTCCACTCTCTCTCTTGCTAGACCCTGACCTGCGGAACAGAGCGGGCCGCTACAGTTTGGCCCCCAAACGTGGGCCAGAGTGGTCCTCAACAAAATAATATGCTCCCTCTTTTTTGACTTAGTTGGCCTATCATGTCATATAGAGTGTACATTAAAAGCATAAATTTTTTAATAGAAAAAGGATGCAGAACCAACATAAGATAGATGAATTTCTTAGTACATTAATCAAAATAAAGAGATAAAAAGATTCCACATAAACTAACATGTTCCTTAATATACAAAAGCTCCCCAAAATTCTTTATATACTAATATTGAACATTATTTCCTCATTTTCCTAAATGTTATATAATTATTATATGACTTATTCTACTATGAAATCATAATAATATAGAGCTTTCTATACTTGGAATGGCATGTGATATTTGTTTATGTATAAATAAAATCCCATTTCAAGGCCAGAGAATCTACAGTTTTAGTAAGTTCTTCAGAATTGTTGAACCTATGTTCTCATGAGGCATTAAAATATAGATTGGAGGATAAATAGCTTGTATGATATTTATGTAAGAAAAAATGCAGAAAAAAATAGTAATGGTTGGTTAAAGCTCTAAAGGCCATTCTTTGGTCTTTAACTGAGCTAATTCCAAGCAGAACCCAAATTACTGAGAGATAGCATGCCATAAAAGACTTTGTAGCTAACTCCTATAGTTGAAGATGAAGTATAGAACAATGGCCTTTCCCTTGGGACTACTACAATCAATTCAAATGGTTAGGCATTTTATTAACACTTCCAAGAAAACCAGGCAAATTAGACAATATAAATCTAGGGGAAAAAGGAATAAAAGAGTAAATTATCTTCTTCAGCAATATATATATATATATATATATATATATATATATTTGTATATATATATATACATATTGTTCAAAATGACAAATAAAATTAAGGCAGTGGTACTGTTAGCTTTCCTAAATAAAACTTTCTTCAGAAAAAGCAGGAAGAGTCTTATCAAGGCCCTTTCCTTGGTGACTTTTGCCTACTCATCCAATGATTATGAAAAAACAAGGCTTTGAAATGCTTCAAAATTTAAAGGCCAACTTAATGACAATATAAGCAACTTCAAAATATTTAACATAAATTAAAAATGTGATATGTATTAAAAAACATTCATTTTATTGAAAATGAAGACAGCAAGATTGTAACTCAATTGAAAAAATACCCAACAATATTTATATTTAGTACATACCACTTGGTAGAAAGATAAGGCTTCAATTTACAAGAAAATACTACATGTTCTAGTCAAGGTTTCCTATTTACTTTATTCTTAAAATTTTCAGCATGTTCCATACAATTTGTTTGTATATATGTGATCATTTAGAAAAGAATATCATATTTTCAAAAATAATAAAGAAAATAAAAATCTCTCCACATGACATACTTTCAACTCTAAGAAAAATCTCTACTGTTCTTTCCCCATAGAAAGCCTTAGTATTTTTTCCTTTTTTTTATTTTTTTTATTTACATTTCAGATGTAATCCCCTTTCCCCATTCCCCCCCACCCAGGAACCCCCATCCCATCCCCCTTCCTCCATATGAGGATATGCTCCCACCCACTCTCCCACCTCAACACCCATGATTTCCCCCACACTGGGGCATCCAGCCTTCACTGAATCTAGGACTTCCTCATCCCTCTATGCCCAACAATGTCATCCTCCCCTACATATACAGCTAGAGCCATGGGTCCCTCCCTATATGCTCCCAGGCTGGTCGTTTAGACCCTGGGAGATCTGGTTGGTTGGTATTGTTGCTCTCCCCATGGGGCTGTAAACCCATTCAGCTCCTTCAGTCTTCTCTCTTTCTCCTCCATGATCAGTTCAGTGGTTAGCTGTGAGCTTGTGCCTCTGTATATTTTAGGCTCTGGCAGACCTCTAAGGAGACAGGTATATCAGGCTCCTGTCAGCATGCACTTCCTGGCATCCACATCACTGTCTACCTTCGGTGACTGCACAAGGGATGGATACCCAGTTGTAGCAGTCTCTATTTTAAAATACCAACTCAAAAAGCAACTGAATCAAAACCAGGAAATATGATTGATTTTAAGTATGTTAAAAGAATACTTTCTTTTCAAGCTACAGCCTCAAGAGCTCATATATATATATATATATATATATATATATATATATATATATATTGTACTTAGTCCTTCAAATTGTGTTGTGTCCCGGACTGCTCTGCTGCTCTGGCCCGCAGGTCAGGGTCTAGCAAGAGAAAGAGTAGGGTAAGAAGGGGAAGAGACATGAAGAATGGAGACAAGACAATGTGTGTAGTCAAGTCTTATTTACTGTCGCCTTACTGTCTCCTCCTTGCAAGAAAATGCTGGGTATTGTAAGTACAAGCAGGGGAACACAGCTGAAGACACATTACCATGTGCACCATGCAGCTGAGGTCACTAAACAGCAAAACAAGATATGTGGGATAAACAAGAGGTTTATCAGAGTGTGCTCAGCTTTTGTAGGCTGTTGAAAAACAAGTCTCTTGTCAGGGTACATGGCTGGAGATGGCTGCAAAGTTGATAGCCACTTTCTGCTAGAAGTCAGCTCCCAACAGTGTTGAATAAAACACTGAATTTTATAGTAGAAATTATGTTTGATATTGAAAAGAATCCTCACACTTTTCTCTTAAAGATGGAGTCAAAGTATCAAGAAAATTTAAGTAGCAATTAATGAAAGTTGTATAAAATATTTTGACCTTCAGCTGCTGTTTGTGGTAAATATGTGAACATGATATTATGCATAAATAATGGATATAATTTTTTAAACAATTTCTTATGAGATATACTATAGAGATAACTGATATAAGGTTGATTCTAATAATTTTTATGTTTACACAAACTCAAGACTGAACCATCTTTAATTGTCAAAAAGGTCACTCAAAATATTTTATATACACTTCCTCAATACACAATTATTAAATATTAATACATAAATAAATTATTGGTTGCTACGAATTAATTAACTATTTTGAAAACAGTAGATAATGAGGTAACAATTCAGTTAATGTTAGAGTCCCGATGTTCATAAAAGTGTTGTTACTTTTAACTCAAATTAAATCTCTAAAATTTGTATACAATAAATTATGAATACACTTTTTTGTACATAAATGGCAGCTTGTTGCAAATAAAAGCAACAAACAAAACTGTGATGGTAATCTTATATAGGAGGTTTAATCATTAGTTTCTCAACTCACTGATACATAGCCAACAAACCTATTTTCTCTTTGCCTCTCTAGAGTCCTCCTGGCTTCTACAGATGAGCAGATTAATTTCATACTTTAGGGAAAACTGTAATAGAATTCTTCATTTTTGAATACCATGAAGTCACTACAGTGTTTGTCTTTTGACCTAATTAATGTTGAAATTAAATAGTGTTATTTATAAGAATGCTAAACGATGATGCTAAACAGTTCATTAAAATTCTTCAAAAAGATGTAGAAAAGCTAAAATTCCAGAGTTAAAGAAGAAGAGGAATTAGTTCACTGGCTATGTTTTCATTTCCTCATTTGTTATAGAAAGGTGAAAGTTGGTTAGTTTTAAATAATTATTGATAAATTATTATTTAATTTTTGAATTAATTTATTCCTGTGAGAATAAAAATGTGATAAAATAGGCTAAAAGTATTCACTGGATGTTTGATATATAATAGTCAATTTTACTTATGCAAGACTACATGTTTTGTATATGCGTCAATGCACATTTGTTGGAAGAAAATATACCTGTATTTTACTACTAATTCAATTTCATTTATCCAGGCTTGCTTAATGCTTTAAATTTGGTGAAATTAATATGATGATTTTCTGTGCAGAGGTTCGTTAATTTGCTTCCTCATCTCTCCCTTTCATGCATATATTTGTTCAATTTTGTTGTACTGAGTATCTATCCTAGAACTTCAGACATTCCAGGTAAGTGCTTCCACAAAGCTACTTTCTTGAACCTTTTAACATGGTTAGTTTGAATCAGAGTTTTAATATGAGGCCCAAGTTCCTCTTGTACTAATTATATAGCTCAGACAGGGCTGTGTTATGTTATAACCTAGAGAACTATCTTCTCAGACAACAAGTAGTTGGAAGATCAGCACCCAAGAAAAAACAGGATACTCCCAGGCCAGAAAATCATGAGAAGGGTACACACACACACACACACACACACACACACACACACACACACACACCACATTAGCAAATTACAGAAATCTATAAACTCTGCCAATTAATATTTCTCACCATTTATGGTGCCTTAATTCCACAACAGAATGAGAGTTTAACAGAATAGATGCCAAAAGATGATTCATCTTGACTTAAGAATCAATCACTATTATCAAAAACAGAAATAACCCAATTGTAAAATAAAGGATAAATGTATTCCAAGTAAATGAGCCTAAGAAACACGATGATTTAGCAATTTAATCTGTGACTAAAAAGACTTTAAACCAAAATTAATCATAAGAGGTAGGGAAGAACACCACAGCTCTTTAAGGGAAACTCCACCAAGAAGATATTATAATTCTTAATTTCTATGCAACAATTTTTTTTCTAAAAGAAAAATTACTAGAGCTTACATTACACATTGATGCTCATACACTGATAGTGCAAGGCTTTGGTATGACTGATAGTATGAGTTTATCTTATTATACTTTCTTTTCCATAGAATCCTACTTCCTATCTCATGAGTGACAAATAAGTCTTTCTAAATGGGAGATGAGTTGTGGAGGAACTGGGAGAGAAAGAGGGAGGTAATGTCAAAATCAAGACATTATATGAAGGAAAAATCTATTTACAAGAAAAAAAGAAAAAAGAACCGTTTGTTTCGACATTAAATAAAAGATTGGTTTTTTTTGCACAGAAATGTTGAGGTGTGGTCTTTTGCTGTGTATTGTAATGCTAATTGTGGGCTCCCAAAACTTGGTTGCCCCAGAGACCAGAGAGTCTGCATGGAGGCCCAAGTGACACTATGTCACCTTGCCGCTAACATATTTCTGATTGGTAAATAAATATGCCAACTGCCAAAACCTGGGCAGAAGAGACATAGGCAGGATTTATGGTTCCAAGTCCTGTAGTGAATAAACGGATCATGAGGAGGGAAGAACATAAGGACAGAAAAAAAAAAAAGAAGTTTCCATGTGTTGGAAATCAAGGAAACATGGCCCTGAGTACTAGCCAATTGGAGTAGATGACAGTCCAGATAAAACATAGGAACACACTCAGGGTTATCTATAGGAAAGTAGATTCCAAAAGCATAGAGAGTAGATATCTGCTTAGTACTTGTGCTGTTTAAGACTGATTGTAAATATAAACGTTATATGTAGGCCAGATTTTTCAAATCCTTCTTTTAATAAGGGTTCTTAAGTGCTGTAACCTCCCTTTTAGCCCACCACCCTCCAGAGGTAGTGGAAAGAAGGGTTATTATATGGGGGAAGTGGGCCTGTTTAGAAATAGTTCTGTGGAACAAATCGAATCTGTATTGTCAGGATATATACTATCAGTTCAGTTCAGTAATGTCAGCATAGCAAACATGAGTCAGCAACAGTGGCACAACACAGTAGAGACAGGCATGGATGGCAGGATGGTCTGGGCTCAGTCAAGCTTTGTGAAGAAAGCATGGTGGATTGGCAGAGCCAACAACCACGATGGCATCTCGTGGGTGCCAGGTCCTGTGTTTCTGGCTGGCTATTTCTAGCTATAGCATATGTGTGGCCTCTGGCCACTTCCAGCTGTGAAGCGCTTGGCTTCAGGCTGCAGAGCATGGAGGCATGAGCTAAGTAAAGCAGTGGCGTTGTTAAAATATTACGACAACATTGCCTTGATAACACATCCTTGTCTTTAGAGCCTACTTCCTTGGGATTCCATAATTTAGTGAAGACCAGTCAAGATAAACATTCTTGTGGACTGAGGAACTACTGGAATCTTGAACTTTCCATTCATAACCAGCCATTTGTGTCTAGCTGGACTTCAGGCTGTAAGTCATTCAAATAAAGCACCTTAACACAAACACATAAATATATTCATAGATATAGAGGTAGAGATAACAAGATACACAGATTCTATCTGTAAGTTCTGTTAACCTAGAGAACTCTGACTAATCCAACATTTTTCACAATTTTTATGTTTATATTTTTTATTATTTCTCATACATACACAAGGATTAAATAATATTAAATTAATTCTGAACTATTCAGTCTGGCAAATGTATTTACTCATGTTTCATGTTGTTTTTACTCTTTCATTAGATCGAGATTTTATCATTATTTACATCTTAAAGAGATAGTTCAGTAGTCAACCATACTTGCTGTTATTGAAAAAGGCATGATTTGGTTACTATCGTTTATATTTTGGCTCATAACTATCAATAATTCCAGTACCCGGGTATCTAATATCTCTTCTGACCTCCTCACACTCCAAGCATAAAATGTGTATGTATGTACAAAATAAAAATAAATGCATTTTAAAATACATTTTATTCAATGTGAATTATATTTATCTTAGATACATAAGTTAGTTCAAAATAGTAACTTCCATCTAATATTTTCAAACTGTATTTGATTTTGAAGTAAAGTCATTTACATGCATTCATCACCATTGTTAATCTGACTTTCTGAGAGCTCCCAAATATAAAATTTCTAATACATTATAATCTTCTATTCTTTTCTTTATTTACAAATATGTATCTGCCTTGGATTTCTAATGCATTACTTTTTTCCCACTGGATCCTTGCTTTATATGTCTCATTTCTTTTAAATTAATCTCCCATTTTAAACAGCTAATGGTGATTCCAAACCTTTACTCTTAACAAATTTTTATTTTACCTGACTTCTTAAATAACTGCTATATATATATATATATATGTGTGTGTGTGTGTGTGTGTGTGTGTGTGTGTGTGTGTGTGTGTTATACAGTTTGAAGTTTCACAATTAGTTTTTTCTTAATTAATTGGGGGTTATAAGAAAGGGTTTATTCAGCTTACACTTGCACATTGCTGTTCACCACCAAAGAAAATGAAGACAGGACTCACACAGAGTAGGAACTTGAAGACAAGAGTGGATTCAGCAGCCATGAAGAAATGTTGCTTATTGGATTGCTTCCCCTGGCTTGCTCAGCTTGTTTTCTTACAGAACACAAGACTATCCATCCAGGGATGGCATCACCCACTATGGGCTAGGCCCTCCCACCTTGATCATTAATTGAGAAAATGCCTTACAGCTGGATCTCATGAAGGCATTTCCTTAGGGAGAATCCTTTTTCTGTGACAACTCCAGCTTGTGTCGTATTGACAGACAAAACCAGCCAGTACAACTGACACTTGTCAACGTGACACACAAACACATCACTATTAAGCCTCAACCTTTACTTTCCTATTTATCTCCAAGATCTAAATACCTTAAAAAGTCCCACAGTCTTTACAAATTCTTACATATAAAATCCCTTTAAAATATCCAATCTCTTTTGAAATTTAAAGTCTTTTTACAGTTCAAAGTCTCTTAACTGTAGGCTCCACTAAAATACGTTCTTACTTCAAGAGGAAAAAATACCAGGGCACAGTCACAATCAAAAGCAAAATCAAACTATAACTGTCCAATGTCTGGGACCCACTTACAATCGTTCTTCTGGGCTCCTCCAAGGTCTTGGTTCACTTCTCTAGCTCTGCTGGTTGTAGAACACACCTTTTCTTTTAAGCTTCAGCTGGCTGTATTCCACTATTGCTGCTGTTATTGGCCATCATTTCACAGCACTGCAACAAGGTTCACCAATAGCCTCTCATAGGCTCTCTTCATGGTACCAAGCCTCACCTCCTTTGCATGACCCCTTCAGTCCTGGGCCATTAATTGCAACTGAGCCTGTACCTTCACCAATGGCTTTTCATGGCCTCTCACAGTGTGGAGCCTCAGCTGCTTTTTGTGAACATTTGATGCCTTCAAAACCATTACCTCCTGGATGATTCTTACATATTACCAAGTCCAGCTGCAGCACAAGATATAGTCTTCGCTATCTCTGAAACATAGCCTCTTTGTGCTCAGAAAACATTTCCCAGAAGATTTCATCTCAATGATATTGGTCTCTTCTTTTTTTTTAAATTTTTAATTCTATTTTTTCCCTAGTCAACACTCCCTATCCCATCCCCCAACTACTTCTATGAAACTGTGTCCCCACCCACTCATTGACCTAGCATTCTCCTATACTGGGACATATAGCCTTCACAGGACCAAGGGTCTCCCTTCCCATTGATGCTAGACAAAACCAAATTTAAATAATATATTAATTTCCTATCTCTTTAAATTTTCATGCACTCTATATAGTGTATATTGGTTATGTTTATCCTCACTGTATTCTTGAATTTTTCTTTGATTTCATGACATTACACTTTCAACTTATTGATTTTTGTATACTAACCCACAAGGTCCAATTAGTACTCTCCTGTGCACATGAGTGGGAGCATCCATTGGAGTAAGGTCAACCTCCATAGGCCAGTGACCTGATCAAACATGAATTTTCCACAGAAACCATCAAGTCCTGAAACACCTTTAAAATTATACACACCTAGAAGGAAGACTGACTCTTCCTAAGTCAACATTTAGTATAAATTCTGTTAACTTAGTAAGAAGTGTTGACTAAATTGTTTTATTCATTGTCCATGATTCTCAACAATGAAATTATTAGATATATTGGCAGCTGAATATTGACAAAAGAAAAATGAATGAAAGACAAAGACAATAAAGTGACGGGGGAGAGGAAACAGAAGGCAGACCAGAGGAAGGACAAGAGAAGAAAAAGATTTGCATTATCCATATAGACTACTACTTAGAGACTGAAGTAGTATTATTTGCCAACTTATTAGTATATTTTTCTAAAACTGATTTTAAATTTTTTTAAAGAAAGTTTTATATGTTTTCAAGGATATAATATAATGTCAGAGAATAATTGAACAAAATATATTAAAAGTTTTCTCGGGTCAAGTGAGAGAGTACTAAACTTCAATACAGCACTTAAGACCCTAAAACATGATTGTGGCCATAGTTTTGAGGCTGACCAGGACTACATAGGAGATTTTAAGAGTCTAAAGAAGTAAATTAAAGCAAGAAAACAATACATAAATTGTTTTCAGCTTCTATTATCTATATATTAAGATATACTAAATTATCAGTACATCTTTTAATATCTATGTACTGATATTTTATCTGTAGCATGTAGTTTTAAAAAATGAACCATGCTAAATCTGGCTAAGCATTGGAATCAGTGATCTTTCCCACTCCCACAGCCAGACCCAAGCAACCATCTTGCCCTGGTTCCCTTGGCCAGCCTGATGCCAAGCCACTCTGGTCAAAAACCAGCTCCCAAGCTAGCTTTCTCAGTCTTCATCTAATAAGTAGAAAATAGAAGAACCTATATTTGTCCAATGTGAAAAGCTCTATAATAAATATTTTGTAACATCTTTCCAGACTTTCTCCATTACATCTTTGAGAGAACTTTAATAATTAGATCTGGCTCACATGTATTTTTGCACATTTTCAGAATAAATTTCAAAAGATTAGTTCCAGTTTGTACTTCTGCCAAGATCCTATGAGTGTTTCTCTTTAGCATAATCCTTGGGTGGATGGAAAAGCAGTATAATCACAGTTAAACATCACACTTTCCTATTTTAGGCTTTTATGCTATTTTGAATGTGATGTATTTCTTTTGGTAATATTTTTCTTACATTTTTCAATTACTCTTTTTTTTATTTTTCTTATTGATTATGAATTAATAGAATGTTCTCATATTTGAATTATAATTGTAGTTCATGTTTTATATTTTTTAGATGATACATTTTTACAATTTGATTATTATGTTTTCACAACCAATTGAGTAAAAGGTCTGTAGACTATTCGTGAGTTTAATTCACAGCAACCACCTGGTGGGTCATAACCACCTGTAATGAGATCTGCTTCTCTTCTGGCCTGCAGGCATATATACAGGCAAAATGCTGCCTGCATTTATTATGTATACATAATAAATAAACAAATTAAAAAAATAGTTATAAACTTGCATTATGTGAATAAATATAACTATATTGCCATTTCTTTTTTTATATAAATTTAAAATTTATGTGTATTTATTTTTTAAATTACTAAGTTTATTCCTGTTATTAAACAAAAATTTATATAGTACATTTAAGAAAAATAAAGGGTCATTTTGAATTTTAGACAGTCATTTGCAAATGATTGTATCTATTGGAGAGTGTCTTGCTTTGACGTTATTGTGTAGACCAGACCGGTCTAGAATTCATACAGACCTGCCTGTCTGTTTTCTATGTCTTCTGTGTTTTAGCTCAGAGCTTCTGTTGTACTTGGCCATGCCCAGACCCTTTGCTTACAGGGAGAGACTTTTAGGCCTTTTGCAAGATTCTGGCTTTAGCAGACAACCTAGGATGGATTTGCTCATGCCATGAGCTTAGAGCATTAATTCCCATAGGACAGGATTGGGATAGTAGGCAGCTCAAGCTAGGGAGGACCTGAAGGGGCTTGTCCTGCAGCTCTGGACTCCAGGAAGTCTCTGTGCTTTTAACCATCTGCCTTTGCGTCAGTTTCATTCAGCCTGTTTGTAACTGGGATCTGACAGTGGAGGAAGCTCCAACTGTTGTGTCCTGTTTTAAAATTTAGTGGGGCTTCTTAAAAATTCCTCCTTCTGTATGATCTCTCTGTAGGTTTCTATATAAGACCTCCACGAAGGGAGGACCTCCCTTAAGCCTCAAGAATTTGCGGCCACTCAATAACGCACAAGACAGCATTCTTGATGCAACAGCAAGAGGTATATTTCGGGATCAGTCGACTGATGGTCAATTCATAACCCATGCAGGAGCAGAGGAATTGACCTCTTGGCAGGGGAGTACAGGATATATAAAGGAAAAAAAAAAAAAAAAAAAAAAAAAAAAAAAAAAAAAAAAAAAAAAAACAACCAACAACAACAAACAAATGGGGGGGAGGGGAAACCAAAGAAACATGAAACAAAAACAGTAGAAAGTCTCAAAAAGTGGGTTCTCTTCCCTGAGGTCTGAGGAATGTTAATCAGCCCCTACTTTCTCTCCTGAATGTTAATCCTGCAAGTGTCCTCTGACTCAGAGGTAATGTATACCTCCTGGAATGTAGAGTGTATCCTAGGGCAGTGAAGGCCTAAAATCTTGCATTTAGTTCTGCTTTCTTGGTGGAACTAGTATTTTTCATAAGTTTTCTATACCTTTCACCTATTCCTTGGCTAGGAGCCCTCCTTTTCTGCTCATCTCTTGTGTTGCTCAGAGAACCTGTGCCTTTGGTCTTTTTACTTTCTCTTCCTGTCCCTGTTCCCCTCTCCCTCCCTCTCTCCCTGCCCCCCTCTTCCTCCCCATTGCCCTCTCCCTCTCTGTTTCAGGCCTTTTCAGTATGTAAGCTCATGTTCTAATTTCTTTAATTGGACATCAATTGTAAATGTTCTGGTTCTGCCTCCCAGCCCCATGCTCCTAGAAATAAAACTCGGGTGCAAAATATATTTATAAATGCATGGCCATATAGCGAGGATCTATTCCGACTAGATTGAAACTTAGATAGCTCAATTATTTTAACCTACATTCTGCCAAATGGCTGGTTACCTGTTCTCAGGTACCATGCATCCATCTCCTCACATCTTCTGGGTTAATCTACTGCCTGGCTCTATTCCAGAATTCCTTCTCTTCTTTGGTGTCTCACCTCCCATTTCATTCATAAGCCCTAAGCCATAGGCTTTTGACTTGACACTGACTTTTCTGACTATGCCAATAATATTAATTTATTACTAAGTTTTAATACTTTATTATATGTATTCTAGTCTTTTCTAAAACTATTTTTCTGACACTGTCAATGAACTGTTGGTCCTACTGACTCAATATTTTTTGTAAATTTACAATACATATTTAAATAAAAAAATAAAACTAAGAGAGACAGAAATAATGTTATTACAGAGTCAAAGGAAGGAATAGAATTCAGGAACACCAATGTGGCTATATTTTAAATATTTAAAGTGAAATCATACCTATAAAAGTTAACATTTAAGTAATTAATAGAACTATCAAAAAACAAGTGAAAAATCATACTACTGAATTTATTTAACTTTGTCCCATACTTCATTAAAAGTGCTGTTGACATGGTTTCATATGCTTGTTTTTCTTTTAATGTTTGGTGTCTTAAAATATATTTCTAAAGAAAAAAATAAATTGATATAATTGAAATATTTGTATATAACATAAAAGTCTGTCAGTTGACAGAATTGACAGATCTTTTTCGTAATTTCTGCAATCAAAAGGAGAAAATGTTGCCTTTTCTAATCAACTTTCAATGTCAGATTTTACAATTCTCTGTGTGTGTATCTGTATCTTTCTGTCTTTCTCTGTGTCTATCTCTGTCTGTCTCTCTGTTTCTCTTTCTTTCTCTCTCTCTCTCTCTCTCTCTCACACACACACACAAACACAAACACAAACACACACACACACACACACACACACACACTCTCTCTTTCTCTCTGTGTGTGCGCTGTCTAACATGAAATGGGAAGTAACTTACTCACACAAAACAGTTGGTGTTTGATTGATTGTGCCTATCCACACATGTGTCTCAGTGGTGTAGAAGGGATAGTATCACTAATTGCAAATCCAATTCATGATTAATGTTGTTTTTAAGATCAGTAACCTTTTAAGGTGGAAGATCATTTTGCATCAATATCTGGGTTATTACTCCTTTACATTTATTTGGACGTGGCCTACTATTGGCTGTACTGCCTTGGAACACGACAAATAATGCTGTGATTACCAAATAGCTTCTTAATATAGAAAAATAATGCAGATAAAAGTTGTTTCTACTTCTCTTTAAACACTCATTACAAAGCATAACATTGTATAGAATGAGAAAGAAATTGAGTAAAGCAATATATAATAGATTTTGGCATATACTAAGCTACAAATTTCTCTAAACCTTAACAACAACAACAACAACAAAAAAAAAAAAAAAAAAAAAAAAAAAAAAAAAAAAAAAAAAAAAAAACAAAAAAAAAAAAAAAAAAAAAAAAAAAAAAAAAAAAAAAAAAAAAAAACCTTAGCAAATTGAGGAACATTTCACAGGTTAATAAATGATATGTGCACACGGTAAATATTTATTAACAACTTATACAACGTAGATTCATAGTACTACATTTTGTATAAGCAGGCAAAGTTTGCAGTAGTGTCAAAACAACCAAGCCACTTTTTACAGCCACACTATTTCACTGCAGTGATTAGTAAGCGGTTTCACATATTCAAGGTGTTTTAAAGTAAATGTTATGCAAATATGTTTGAATAAAGAATTAAAAGCTAAGCTAACATGCTAAACTTTCATGTAACTACTAAACTAAATGTTAATTCACCACAAATATGTTTTTGTTATTTATTTTGCTTGTCAGATACTCTGTGACCTATGCCTAATAGAAACAGTTATTGTGCTCACACGTTAAAAAGATAGAATACATCTACATAGTTTACTCATAATTTTAACAAGGAATAAACTGAAATGCAATCAAATGGTGCAGGATCTCACAAGGTAACTCAAGAAACCTGGAATCAGCCTAACTTATGTAGCCTAATTTAGATGCAAATGCATAATCCTCCTGTCTCAGGCTCTGTGGTACTGGATGGAGTACAGGTTTAAAATATCATTCCACGCTCAAAAAACACATATTAAGTATGTGTTTGTGTGTGTCTTTAATGTGTCTTTTCCTATGAAATGTGAATAGCATCTGCTCCTCACATAGGTGTGACCTCATCAACAACAATTGAAAAGAACACAAGTCTTGTTTAGTGAACTAGTGAACGTGTTGCACTTACAGAATCATGGATGTTGTTTTCATTTTAATTATAGAAACCCAAGTGATTAAAAGGCAGCTGTAGCCCAAGCTTCCTTCGGACTTGTGATGCTCCTGCCTCTCCTTCCTTCAGCAAATCCTACTGGTGTGTGCCACCACAATAGGAAAGGAGTACCAGTCCAAGCTAGCCAGCCAAGACTGAAGTAGCTGAAAGGAACTTTATCTGGCATCAATGGGAAGGGAAGCCCTTGGTCCAGTAAAAGCTTGATACTCCAATGTAGAGGAATGCTAGGGAAGTGAGGCAGGAGTGGGTGAGTTGGTGAGGAAGCATCCTCATAGAAGCAGGGTAAAGGATTATGGGATAGGGGATTTGCAGAGGGGAAACTGGGAAAGAGGATAACATTTGAAATGTAAACAAATAAAATATCCAATAAAAAAGTCAGTTGTATCTTTCTAAAGACTTCCTTAGTATAGGTTAAAAACTCAAAACAATAGAATCCCACTAAACTAACTAATCTACTGACTCTTGCAAATATTGCACGGTTTTATACTCTTGTGGGGGCACCTAGTGAATCTTGAAAGGTTCTGCTCTTAAGTCCTCTAAGCCCATCATCTAACTACAGGGTGGACTATTTCGAGATGGAAAAAATGTCTGTATAAAAATATTACATGAAATGAAAAGCTGGACAGTGTAGAATGGGGAAGAGTATTAGTGAGATACAAGCGTGGGTATAGAAAAGGGTAAAGAAAATGAAAATGTACAAAGTCCATTATTGACCTGAAGAAAAAGGTTATTATGAAACTTAGAGTTGTGAACAACAGTTATAAAGAGATTTCTGAAGAAAATTAATTTAAAAATATATTTCTACGCTTCTGGGTTATATTCAACGTATGAGTTTAAAATGTGAAATCTTTAATGTCATGTACTCATCAGTTATTATGTAACAATGAGTTCAACATCAAGATGTTAAATAACATAACACAGATTTCAAATGTGTCCTCACATCTTTTATTGATATCACTGAAAGTTTAATTTCATCCTTTGATCACTATGTTGAATCTATATCAAGCTAAACAAAATTATATGAAAACCTTCTTTTGTGCTGTTTTTTCCATGTTATTGCATTAATCAAAGAGTTTATTTCTTTTTTTTTTTTTGCTGGAAATAGCCCCCTATACATTCAGTGTATTCATTTGAATAAGTATGTAAATTATTTTCAATATTACAAGTAACCATTTTGTAAATTTGCTTATAAAACACATAGGATGGAACAAGATGTATCATGGTTTTAAAACTACTTAAAATTCTTTTATTATCAATTTGTAGTTTATATAGAATTCTTAATTTTTAAAAAGAAAGAAATCCAGCTTTTTTTCACATACATGGTCAGGTGTGATACTATGCTCTCTCCAGTAAGCAACACATAGAGAAAGGGTTTTGTAACTATACACACACAGACACACATATATGGATGTACCCCCTCCTCCCAAAGCCAGGGCAGACATGAGTTAAATAGGGAGGGA
>JANHMN010000469.1:0-20027 GCA_030674055.1 Rhabdomys pumilio
TGTGTGTGTGTGTGTGTGTGTGTGTGTGTGTGTGTGTGTGTGTGTGTTAACGCTTTCAGGTGTGCTGTCAAGTTGTTAGTGTGTGCTCATTCCAGTTTCTTTTTGTAGGCACTTAGAGCTGTGAGTTTTCCTCTTAGTACTGCTTTCATGGAGTCCCACAAGTTTTGGTATGATGTGTCCTCATTTTCATTGAATTCTAAAAAGTCTTTAATTTTTTCCTTTTTTCCTTCTTTGATCAAGTCATCATTGAGTAGAGTATTGTTCAGTTTCCACGTGTATGTGGGCTTTCCATTGTTTCTGACATTGTTAAAGACCAGCCTTAGTCCAGCGTGGTCTGATAGGGTACAAGGGATTATTTAAATCTTTTTTTATCTGTTGAGGCCTGTTTTTTGACCAATTATATGGTCTATTTTGGAGAAGGTACCATGAGGTGCTGAGAAAAAGGTATATTTTTTTGTTTTAGGATGAAATGTTCTATAGATATGAGTTAAGCCCAATTGATTCATAACTTCTGTTAGTTTCATTGTGTCTCGGTTTAGTTTTTGTTTTTATGATCTGTCCACTGCTGAGAGTGGGGTGTTGAAATCTCCCACTATTATTCTGTGAGGTGCAATTTATGCTTTCAGATTTAGTAAAGTTTCTTTTATGTACGTGAGTGCTCTTGCATTTAGGGGATAGATGTTCAGAATTGAGAGTTCATCTTGGTATATTTTTCCTTTGATGAATGTGAAGTGGCCTTCCTTATCTTTTTTGATTACTTTTGGTAGAAAAGTGATTTTATTCGATATTAGAATGGCTTCTCCAGCTTGTTTCTTGGGACCATTTGCTTGAAAGATTGTTTTCCATCCTTTTACTCTGAGGTAGTGTCTATCTTTTCCACAGAGGTGCATTTCCTGTATGCAGCAAAATGCTGATTCCTGTTTATTTATTCAGTCTGATAGTCTATGTCTTCTTATTGGAGAGTTGAGTCCATTGATATTAAGAAGTATTACAAAAAAAATAAATGTTGCTTCCTGTTATTTTTGTTATTGGAGGTGGAATTACGTTTGTGTAGTTATCTTCTTTTGGAGTTGTTGGAAGATTACTTTCTTGCTTTTTCTAGTTGTAGTTTCCCTCCTTGTGTTGGAGTTTTCCCCCAATTATCCTTTGAAGTGCTGGATTTGTGGGAAGATATTGTGTAAATTTGGTTTTGTCATGGAATATCTTGGTTTCTCCATCAATATTGATTGAGAGTTTTACTGGGTATAGTAGTCTGGGCTGACATTTTTATCTTTTACGGTCTGTATGATATCAGTCTAGGATCTTCTGGCTTTCATAGTTTCTGGTGAGAAGTCTGGTGTAATTCTTATAGGTCGGCCTTTATATGTTACTTTACCTTTTCCCCTTACTGCATTTAGTATTTTTTCTTTGTTTTATACATTTGATGTTTTCATTATTATGTGGTGGGAGATATTTCTTTTCTGGTCTAGTCTACTTGGAGTTCTGTAGGCTTCTTGTATATTTATGGTCATCTCTTTCTGTAGGTTAGAAAAGTTTTCCTCTATAATTTCGTTGAAGATATTTACTGGTCCTTTAAGTTGGGAGTCTTCAACCTCATCTATACCTATTATCCTGAGGTTTTGCCTTCTCATTGTGTCCTGGATTTCCTTGATGTTTTGGGTTACTAGCTTTTTGTATATTGGATTGTCTTTGACAGTTGTGTCAATGTTTTTTTATGGTATCCTCTGCAACTGAGATTCTCTCTTCTCTCTCTTGTATTCTGTTGGTGATACTCATGTCTATGACTCCTGATCTTTTTCCTAGGTTCTCTATCTCCAGGGCACTCTCTCTTTGTGATTTCTTTGTTGTTTCTACTTCCATTTTTAGATCCTGGATGGCTTTGTTTAATTCCTTCACCTTTTTGGTTGTGTTTTCTTGCAATTCTTTAAGGAATTTTTGTGTTTCCTCTTTAAGGGCTTCCACCTGTCTACCTGTGTTCTCCTTAAATTCTTTGAGAATGTTATTTATGTCCTTCTTAGAGTCATCTATCATCATCATGAGAAGTGATTTTAATTCTTAATTCTGATTTTCTAGTGTGATGGATTGTTCAGGGCTTGCTATGATGTGAGAACTAGGTTCTGATGATGCCATGTAACTTTGGATTCTTTTGTTTATGTTCTTTTGCTTGCCTTTCACCATCTGGTTAACTCTAGTGCTGCCTGCCCTCACTGTCTCTGACTGGAGCTTGCCTTTCCAGTTTTCTTGCTTGTGTCTGAACTTCTCAGGGTCTAGGTGTCTCTGTGATCTTTTAAACCTGAGCTCCAGTTGCTCTGAGTACAGTGGCTCCTCTAAAATGTCTCAGTTTATGGTGTCTCCACTGTAGCAGACCACCTAGGTGTCAGCTTCTCTGATTGCAGTGTGTCTTCTAGGATGTCTTGGGATCTGGTGTCCACATAGGAGCAGACCAGGTGGGTGTCTGCTCAAGGCAGAAGGGCCTGGTGAACATTGGAAGGGGAGTGGTATTTGGCAGGGTTGGGGTTTGTGTGTCTGCTGGAACCTGAGTGCTGCCTGCGCTCAGTTATGGGCCTGCTGAGTGCATAGAGCAGTGTGTGAGTGTTCGTACTTGCCGCTCTGGGTTCTGTGGTCCTTCTAGGATGTCTTGGGATCCAGTGTCCACACAGGAGAATATCAGGTGGTATAATATATATATATATATATATATATATATATATATATATATATATATATATTCTTCTATCACATACTCTTGTATGCAATAACCCTTTGTTGTAAATATTTTGCTCATAAAATTATGGAAACATATTTTTAAAATAAATTTTACTGTCTATAGTATAAGAAAACAAGTGATATGGGAGATCAAAGTTTTTCTACACATTCCTCATATCTATGTGAAATGGAATCACAAAAACTCATCTTTTCGTTAATATGATGTGGAATTTGGTTGCCAGATAAAGTATACAGCAAATATAAATTCTTGGTCTATAAATGAGAAGCATATGGAGAAACATAATGAATAAATTGTGGTAAAAGATATTAGAAATTCAAATCCACTAGTAGATACATAAAAATACAGTTTTCTTCAAAAAAGTTACATGGCTTCATTTTTAAAAATAAAATAGTTCATGGAATTCTCAGTCCAATTTCCTCTTTAGATATATTGGTACTTCTAAATTTTTATTTATATTCATTTTTAGAATTTGTACATATATATATATATATATATATATATATATATATATATATATATATGGAAAGAAGGGACATTTACAATACCTTAAAATGAAGACTGAATATTCACTTCTACCTATAATGTTATAAATTTAAAACTGAAGATAAGTGAGTGAAACTGACAAAGAAAATATAGCTAGTTACTGCCTCAACCCACTACGGCATTTGGCACAGATTATTTTATAATAATACATTTATTGTGACTTGAGCCTGTAGAGATTTCAGTACACAGTCTGTTGGTCATGTTTTATTCAGCCCGTGGTAGCTTTTATCATGGTTTGGACATATCATTATCAAGTGAGCACTTTCAATATAAGACTGTGATAAATAAAAAAGAAAAAAAAAGACTAGACTTTTATTACTTAGTTCAAGAAAAGGACTCTCCCTTCTGTCAATAGTACAATATACTTTAATACATGAATTTCTGTGAAATCAATCTATAGCAAAATTCTCTGTCATAAAGAATTGAATACATGTTTTGGAGACATGGCTACCAATGTGACACTAACACATTTAATATAACTATGCATACATTTTTTTTTGTTGTTTCAAAGTTGTTCCTTTGAATATGAAACTTTGAGTAACATGTTATAAAAATAGGCATCACAGAAACTGCATATTGCTTAAGTCATTATTCTAATGATTCATAAATTCATATATTTCCTAAAGAATTCCTTGCTACAGATTCACATAACAGATTTTTTGCATATTCCTTTCTCTAATTTTATTTTTTAAATATAATGGGAAAAACATTCAAAAAACACAGGCAAAAATGTTTCTATAAGTTTACATTTGTTATTAAAAGAAATATCTAATGAATACATTTAAAATAGATTGTTAAAGCTATACCCTAAATTTTAGAATTATCTCTGAAGAAATAAATTGTAGCTTACCTGAAAATTACTAATAAATATGTCTTCTCTATGGAAAATATCTTTATCTCTATTATGTTTTACAACGTTTAAAGCATGTATTGATTAAAATATTGTTTTATCTCATATCTTCATGGAGAGAAACTCTGAGAAAAAATTAACTTAAAATAATGTTGGAAGCCGACTTTTAGCAGAAAGCAGCTAGAAAGCAGCTATCATCTTTGCAGCTATCTGGAGCCATATACCCTGATGAGAGACTTGGTTTTCAACAGCCTACAACAGCTGAGCACACTCTGATAAATATTTTGTTTATCCCACATAGCTTGTTTTGCTATTTAGTGGCCCCAGCTGCATGGTGCACATGGCAAAATGTCTTCACCTGTGTTCTCCTGCTTGTGCTTATAAATACCCAGGATTTCCTTGTAGTGGAGGGGGGGGGGTAGTAGTAGTAGGTGTAGTGGTGTGTGTATGGTGGAGACAGTAAACCAGTCTTGACTAGAGATCCTCTGGCTTGTCTCTATTCTTTGCATCTCTTCCCCTTCTTCCCTCCACTCTCTCTCTTGCTAGACCCTGACCTGCGGAACAGAGCGGGCCGCTACAGTTTGGCCCCCAAACGTGGGCCAGAGTGGTCCTCAACAAAATAATATGCTCCCTCTTTTTTGACTTAGTTGGCCTATCATGTCATATAGAGTGTACATTAAAAGCATAAATTTTTTAATAGAAAAAGGATGCAGAACCAACATAAGATAGATGAATTTCTTAGTACATTAATCAAAATAAAGAGATAAAAAGATTCCACATAAACTAACATGTTCCTTAATATACAAAAGCTCCCCAAAATTCTTTATATACTAATATTGAACATTATTTCCTCATTTTCCTAAATGTTATATAATTATTATATGACTTATTCTACTATGAAATCATAATAATATAGAGCTTTCTATACTTGGAATGGCATGTGATATTTGTTTATGTATAAATAAAATCCCATTTCAAGGCCAGAGAATCTACAGTTTTAGTAAGTTCTTCAGAATTGTTGAACCTATGTTCTCATGAGGCATTAAAATATAGATTGGAGGATAAATAGCTTGTATGATATTTATGTAAGAAAAAATGCAGAAAAAAATAGTAATGGTTGGTTAAAGCTCTAAAGGCCATTCTTTGGTCTTTAACTGAGCTAATTCCAAGCAGAACCCAAATTACTGAGAGATAGCATGCCATAAAAGACTTTGTAGCTAACTCCTATAGTTGAAGATGAAGTATAGAACAATGGCCTTTCCCTTGGGACTACTACAATCAATTCAAATGGTTAGGCATTTTATTAACACTTCCAAGAAAACCAGGCAAATTAGACAATATAAATCTAGGGGAAAAAGGAATAAAAGAGTAAATTATCTTCTTCAGCAATATATATATATATATATATATATATATATATATTTGTATATATATATATACATATTGTTCAAAATGACAAATAAAATTAAGGCAGTGGTACTGTTAGCTTTCCTAAATAAAACTTTCTTCAGAAAAAGCAGGAAGAGTCTTATCAAGGCCCTTTCCTTGGTGACTTTTGCCTACTCATCCAATGATTATGAAAAAACAAGGCTTTGAAATGCTTCAAAATTTAAAGGCCAACTTAATGACAATATAAGCAACTTCAAAATATTTAACATAAATTAAAAATGTGATATGTATTAAAAAACATTCATTTTATTGAAAATGAAGACAGCAAGATTGTAACTCAATTGAAAAAATACCCAACAATATTTATATTTAGTACATACCACTTGGTAGAAAGATAAGGCTTCAATTTACAAGAAAATACTACATGTTCTAGTCAAGGTTTCCTATTTACTTTATTCTTAAAATTTTCAGCATGTTCCATACAATTTGTTTGTATATATGTGATCATTTAGAAAAGAATATCATATTTTCAAAAATAATAAAGAAAATAAAAATCTCTCCACATGACATACTTTCAACTCTAAGAAAAATCTCTACTGTTCTTTCCCCATAGAAAGCCTTAGTATTTTTTCCTTTTTTTTATTTTTTTTATTTACATTTCAGATGTAATCCCCTTTCCCCATTCCCCCCCACCCAGGAACCCCCATCCCATCCCCCTTCCTCCATATGAGGATATGCTCCCACCCACTCTCCCACCTCAACACCCATGATTTCCCCCACACTGGGGCATCCAGCCTTCACTGAATCTAGGACTTCCTCATCCCTCTATGCCCAACAATGTCATCCTCCCCTACATATACAGCTAGAGCCATGGGTCCCTCCCTATATGCTCCCAGGCTGGTCGTTTAGACCCTGGGAGATCTGGTTGGTTGGTATTGTTGCTCTCCCCATGGGGCTGTAAACCCATTCAGCTCCTTCAGTCTTCTCTCTTTCTCCTCCATGATCAGTTCAGTGGTTAGCTGTGAGCTTGTGCCTCTGTATATTTTAGGCTCTGGCAGACCTCTAAGGAGACAGGTATATCAGGCTCCTGTCAGCATGCACTTCCTGGCATCCACATCACTGTCTACCTTCGGTGACTGCACAAGGGATGGATACCCAGTTGTAGCAGTCTCTATTTTAAAATACCAACTCAAAAAGCAACTGAATCAAAACCAGGAAATATGATTGATTTTAAGTATGTTAAAAGAATACTTTCTTTTCAAGCTACAGCCTCAAGAGCTCATATATATATATATATATATATATATATATATATATATATATATTGTACTTAGTCCTTCAAATTGTGTTGTGTCCCGGACTGCTCTGCTGCTCTGGCCCGCAGGTCAGGGTCTAGCAAGAGAAAGAGTAGGGTAAGAAGGGGAAGAGACATGAAGAATGGAGACAAGACAATGTGTGTAGTCAAGTCTTATTTACTGTCGCCTTACTGTCTCCTCCTTGCAAGAAAATGCTGGGTATTGTAAGTACAAGCAGGGGAACACAGCTGAAGACACATTACCATGTGCACCATGCAGCTGAGGTCACTAAA
This sequence comes from Rhabdomys pumilio, assembly GCA_030674055.1. Classification (NCBI taxonomy): domain Eukaryota; kingdom Metazoa; phylum Chordata; class Mammalia; order Rodentia; family Muridae; genus Rhabdomys; species Rhabdomys pumilio. The sequence continues at coordinate 7,099 of JANHMN010000469.1, forward strand.
CAGCAAAACAAGATATGTGGGATAAACAAGAGGTTTATCAGAGTGTGCTCAGCTTTTGTAGGCTGTTGAAAAACAAGTCTCTTGTCAGGGTACATGGCTGGAGATGGCTGCAAAGTTGATAGCCACTTTCTGCTAGAAGTCAGCTCCCAACAGTGTTGAATAAAACACTGAATTTTATAGTAGAAATTATGTTTGATATTGAAAAGAATCCTCACACTTTTCTCTTAAAGATGGAGTCAAAGTATCAAGAAAATTTAAGTAGCAATTAATGAAAGTTGTATAAAATATTTTGACCTTCAGCTGCTGTTTGTGGTAAATATGTGAACATGATATTATGCATAAATAATGGATATAATTTTTTAAACAATTTCTTATGAGATATACTATAGAGATAACTGATATAAGGTTGATTCTAATAATTTTTATGTTTACACAAACTCAAGACTGAACCATCTTTAATTGTCAAAAAGGTCACTCAAAATATTTTATATACACTTCCTCAATACACAATTATTAAATATTAATACATAAATAAATTATTGGTTGCTACGAATTAATTAACTATTTTGAAAACAGTAGATAATGAGGTAACAATTCAGTTAATGTTAGAGTCCCGATGTTCATAAAAGTGTTGTTACTTTTAACTCAAATTAAATCTCTAAAATTTGTATACAATAAATTATGAATACACTTTTTTGTACATAAATGGCAGCTTGTTGCAAATAAAAGCAACAAACAAAACTGTGATGGTAATCTTATATAGGAGGTTTAATCATTAGTTTCTCAACTCACTGATACATAGCCAACAAACCTATTTTCTCTTTGCCTCTCTAGAGTCCTCCTGGCTTCTACAGATGAGCAGATTAATTTCATACTTTAGGGAAAACTGTAATAGAATTCTTCATTTTTGAATACCATGAAGTCACTACAGTGTTTGTCTTTTGACCTAATTAATGTTGAAATTAAATAGTGTTATTTATAAGAATGCTAAACGATGATGCTAAACAGTTCATTAAAATTCTTCAAAAAGATGTAGAAAAGCTAAAATTCCAGAGTTAAAGAAGAAGAGGAATTAGTTCACTGGCTATGTTTTCATTTCCTCATTTGTTATAGAAAGGTGAAAGTTGGTTAGTTTTAAATAATTATTGATAAATTATTATTTAATTTTTGAATTAATTTATTCCTGTGAGAATAAAAATGTGATAAAATAGGCTAAAAGTATTCACTGGATGTTTGATATATAATAGTCAATTTTACTTATGCAAGACTACATGTTTTGTATATGCGTCAATGCACATTTGTTGGAAGAAAATATACCTGTATTTTACTACTAATTCAATTTCATTTATCCAGGCTTGCTTAATGCTTTAAATTTGGTGAAATTAATATGATGATTTTCTGTGCAGAGGTTCGTTAATTTGCTTCCTCATCTCTCCCTTTCATGCATATATTTGTTCAATTTTGTTGTACTGAGTATCTATCCTAGAACTTCAGACATTCCAGGTAAGTGCTTCCACAAAGCTACTTTCTTGAACCTTTTAACATGGTTAGTTTGAATCAGAGTTTTAATATGAGGCCCAAGTTCCTCTTGTACTAATTATATAGCTCAGACAGGGCTGTGTTATGTTATAACCTAGAGAACTATCTTCTCAGACAACAAGTAGTTGGAAGATCAGCACCCAAGAAAAAACAGGATACTCCCAGGCCAGAAAATCATGAGAAGGGTACACACACACACACACACACACACACACACACACACACACACACACCACATTAGCAAATTACAGAAATCTATAAACTCTGCCAATTAATATTTCTCACCATTTATGGTGCCTTAATTCCACAACAGAATGAGAGTTTAACAGAATAGATGCCAAAAGATGATTCATCTTGACTTAAGAATCAATCACTATTATCAAAAACAGAAATAACCCAATTGTAAAATAAAGGATAAATGTATTCCAAGTAAATGAGCCTAAGAAACACGATGATTTAGCAATTTAATCTGTGACTAAAAAGACTTTAAACCAAAATTAATCATAAGAGGTAGGGAAGAACACCACAGCTCTTTAAGGGAAACTCCACCAAGAAGATATTATAATTCTTAATTTCTATGCAACAATTTTTTTTCTAAAAGAAAAATTACTAGAGCTTACATTACACATTGATGCTCATACACTGATAGTGCAAGGCTTTGGTATGACTGATAGTATGAGTTTATCTTATTATACTTTCTTTTCCATAGAATCCTACTTCCTATCTCATGAGTGACAAATAAGTCTTTCTAAATGGGAGATGAGTTGTGGAGGAACTGGGAGAGAAAGAGGGAGGTAATGTCAAAATCAAGACATTATATGAAGGAAAAATCTATTTACAAGAAAAAAAGAAAAAAGAACCGTTTGTTTCGACATTAAATAAAAGATTGGTTTTTTTTTGCACAGAAATGTTGAGGTGTGGTCTTTTGCTGTGTATTGTAATGCTAATTGTGGGCTCCCAAAACTTGGTTGCCCCAGAGACCAGAGAGTCTGCATGGAGGCCCAAGTGACACTATGTCACCTTGCCGCTAACATATTTCTGATTGGTAAATAAATATGCCAACTGCCAAAACCTGGGCAGAAGAGACATAGGCAGGATTTATGGTTCCAAGTCCTGTAGTGAATAAACGGATCATGAGGAGGGAAGAACATAAGGACAGAAAAAAAAAAAAGAAGTTTCCATGTGTTGGAAATCAAGGAAACATGGCCCTGAGTACTAGCCAATTGGAGTAGATGACAGTCCAGATAAAACATAGGAACACACTCAGGGTTATCTATAGGAAAGTAGATTCCAAAAGCATAGAGAGTAGATATCTGCTTAGTACTTGTGCTGTTTAAGACTGATTGTAAATATAAACGTTATATGTAGGCCAGATTTTTCAAATCCTTCTTTTAATAAGGGTTCTTAAGTGCTGTAACCTCCCTTTTAGCCCACCACCCTCCAGAGGTAGTGGAAAGAAGGGTTATTATATGGGGGAAGTGGGCCTGTTTAGAAATAGTTCTGTGGAACAAATCGAATCTGTATTGTCAGGATATATACTATCAGTTCAGTTCAGTAATGTCAGCATAGCAAACATGAGTCAGCAACAGTGGCACAACACAGTAGAGACAGGCATGGATGGCAGGATGGTCTGGGCTCAGTCAAGCTTTGTGAAGAAAGCATGGTGGATTGGCAGAGCCAACAACCACGATGGCATCTCGTGGGTGCCAGGTCCTGTGTTTCTGGCTGGCTATTTCTAGCTATAGCATATGTGTGGCCTCTGGCCACTTCCAGCTGTGAAGCGCTTGGCTTCAGGCTGCAGAGCATGGAGGCATGAGCTAAGTAAAGCAGTGGCGTTGTTAAAATATTACGACAACATTGCCTTGATAACACATCCTTGTCTTTAGAGCCTACTTCCTTGGGATTCCATAATTTAGTGAAGACCAGTCAAGATAAACATTCTTGTGGACTGAGGAACTACTGGAATCTTGAACTTTCCATTCATAACCAGCCATTTGTGTCTAGCTGGACTTCAGGCTGTAAGTCATTCAAATAAAGCACCTTAACACAAACACATAAATATATTCATAGATATAGAGGTAGAGATAACAAGATACACAGATTCTATCTGTAAGTTCTGTTAACCTAGAGAACTCTGACTAATCCAACATTTTTCACAATTTTTATGTTTATATTTTTTATTATTTCTCATACATACACAAGGATTAAATAATATTAAATTAATTCTGAACTATTCAGTCTGGCAAATGTATTTACTCATGTTTCATGTTGTTTTTACTCTTTCATTAGATCGAGATTTTATCATTATTTACATCTTAAAGAGATAGTTCAGTAGTCAACCATACTTGCTGTTATTGAAAAAGGCATGATTTGGTTACTATCGTTTATATTTTGGCTCATAACTATCAATAATTCCAGTACCCGGGTATCTAATATCTCTTCTGACCTCCTCACACTCCAAGCATAAAATGTGTATGTATGTACAAAATAAAAATAAATGCATTTTAAAATACATTTTATTCAATGTGAATTATATTTATCTTAGATACATAAGTTAGTTCAAAATAGTAACTTCCATCTAATATTTTCAAACTGTATTTGATTTTGAAGTAAAGTCATTTACATGCATTCATCACCATTGTTAATCTGACTTTCTGAGAGCTCCCAAATATAAAATTTCTAATACATTATAATCTTCTATTCTTTTCTTTATTTACAAATATGTATCTGCCTTGGATTTCTAATGCATTACTTTTTTCCCACTGGATCCTTGCTTTATATGTCTCATTTCTTTTAAATTAATCTCCCATTTTAAACAGCTAATGGTGATTCCAAACCTTTACTCTTAACAAATTTTTATTTTACCTGACTTCTTAAATAACTGCTATATATATATATATATGTGTGTGTGTGTGTGTGTGTGTGTGTGTGTGTGTGTGTGTGTTATACAGTTTGAAGTTTCACAATTAGTTTTTTCTTAATTAATTGGGGGTTATAAGAAAGGGTTTATTCAGCTTACACTTGCACATTGCTGTTCACCACCAAAGAAAATGAAGACAGGACTCACACAGAGTAGGAACTTGAAGACAAGAGTGGATTCAGCAGCCATGAAGAAATGTTGCTTATTGGATTGCTTCCCCTGGCTTGCTCAGCTTGTTTTCTTACAGAACACAAGACTATCCATCCAGGGATGGCATCACCCACTATGGGCTAGGCCCTCCCACCTTGATCATTAATTGAGAAAATGCCTTACAGCTGGATCTCATGAAGGCATTTCCTTAGGGAGAATCCTTTTTCTGTGACAACTCCAGCTTGTGTCGTATTGACAGACAAAACCAGCCAGTACAACTGACACTTGTCAACGTGACACACAAACACATCACTATTAAGCCTCAACCTTTACTTTCCTATTTATCTCCAAGATCTAAATACCTTAAAAAGTCCCACAGTCTTTACAAATTCTTACATATAAAATCCCTTTAAAATATCCAATCTCTTTTGAAATTTAAAGTCTTTTTACAGTTCAAAGTCTCTTAACTGTAGGCTCCACTAAAATACGTTCTTACTTCAAGAGGAAAAAATACCAGGGCACAGTCACAATCAAAAGCAAAATCAAACTATAACTGTCCAATGTCTGGGACCCACTTACAATCGTTCTTCTGGGCTCCTCCAAGGTCTTGGTTCACTTCTCTAGCTCTGCTGGTTGTAGAACACACCTTTTCTTTTAAGCTTCAGCTGGCTGTATTCCACTATTGCTGCTGTTATTGGCCATCATTTCACAGCACTGCAACAAGGTTCACCAATAGCCTCTCATAGGCTCTCTTCATGGTACCAAGCCTCACCTCCTTTGCATGACCCCTTCAGTCCTGGGCCATTAATTGCAACTGAGCCTGTACCTTCACCAATGGCTTTTCATGGCCTCTCACAGTGTGGAGCCTCAGCTGCTTTTTGTGAACATTTGATGCCTTCAAAACCATTACCTCCTGGATGATTCTTACATATTACCAAGTCCAGCTGCAGCACAAGATATAGTCTTCGCTATCTCTGAAACATAGCCTCTTTGTGCTCAGAAAACATTTCCCAGAAGATTTCATCTCAATGATATTGGTCTCTTCTTTTTTTTTAAATTTTTAATTCTATTTTTTCCCTAGTCAACACTCCCTATCCCATCCCCCAACTACTTCTATGAAACTGTGTCCCCACCCACTCATTGACCTAGCATTCTCCTATACTGGGACATATAGCCTTCACAGGACCAAGGGTCTCCCTTCCCATTGATGCTAGACAAAACCAAATTTAAATAATATATTAATTTCCTATCTCTTTAAATTTTCATGCACTCTATATAGTGTATATTGGTTATGTTTATCCTCACTGTATTCTTGAATTTTTCTTTGATTTCATGACATTACACTTTCAACTTATTGATTTTTGTATACTAACCCACAAGGTCCAATTAGTACTCTCCTGTGCACATGAGTGGGAGCATCCATTGGAGTAAGGTCAACCTCCATAGGCCAGTGACCTGATCAAACATGAATTTTCCACAGAAACCATCAAGTCCTGAAACACCTTTAAAATTATACACACCTAGAAGGAAGACTGACTCTTCCTAAGTCAACATTTAGTATAAATTCTGTTAACTTAGTAAGAAGTGTTGACTAAATTGTTTTATTCATTGTCCATGATTCTCAACAATGAAATTATTAGATATATTGGCAGCTGAATATTGACAAAAGAAAAATGAATGAAAGACAAAGACAATAAAGTGACGGGGGAGAGGAAACAGAAGGCAGACCAGAGGAAGGACAAGAGAAGAAAAAGATTTGCATTATCCATATAGACTACTACTTAGAGACTGAAGTAGTATTATTTGCCAACTTATTAGTATATTTTTCTAAAACTGATTTTAAATTTTTTTAAAGAAAGTTTTATATGTTTTCAAGGATATAATATAATGTCAGAGAATAATTGAACAAAATATATTAAAAGTTTTCTCGGGTCAAGTGAGAGAGTACTAAACTTCAATACAGCACTTAAGACCCTAAAACATGATTGTGGCCATAGTTTTGAGGCTGACCAGGACTACATAGGAGATTTTAAGAGTCTAAAGAAGTAAATTAAAGCAAGAAAACAATACATAAATTGTTTTCAGCTTCTATTATCTATATATTAAGATATACTAAATTATCAGTACATCTTTTAATATCTATGTACTGATATTTTATCTGTAGCATGTAGTTTTAAAAAATGAACCATGCTAAATCTGGCTAAGCATTGGAATCAGTGATCTTTCCCACTCCCACAGCCAGACCCAAGCAACCATCTTGCCCTGGTTCCCTTGGCCAGCCTGATGCCAAGCCACTCTGGTCAAAAACCAGCTCCCAAGCTAGCTTTCTCAGTCTTCATCTAATAAGTAGAAAATAGAAGAACCTATATTTGTCCAATGTGAAAAGCTCTATAATAAATATTTTGTAACATCTTTCCAGACTTTCTCCATTACATCTTTGAGAGAACTTTAATAATTAGATCTGGCTCACATGTATTTTTGCACATTTTCAGAATAAATTTCAAAAGATTAGTTCCAGTTTGTACTTCTGCCAAGATCCTATGAGTGTTTCTCTTTAGCATAATCCTTGGGTGGATGGAAAAGCAGTATAATCACAGTTAAACATCACACTTTCCTATTTTAGGCTTTTATGCTATTTTGAATGTGATGTATTTCTTTTGGTAATATTTTTCTTACATTTTTCAATTACTCTTTTTTTTATTTTTCTTATTGATTATGAATTAATAGAATGTTCTCATATTTGAATTATAATTGTAGTTCATGTTTTATATTTTTTAGATGATACATTTTTACAATTTGATTATTATGTTTTCACAACCAATTGAGTAAAAGGTCTGTAGACTATTCGTGAGTTTAATTCACAGCAACCACCTGGTGGGTCATAACCACCTGTAATGAGATCTGCTTCTCTTCTGGCCTGCAGGCATATATACAGGCAAAATGCTGCCTGCATTTATTATGTATACATAATAAATAAACAAATTAAAAAAATAGTTATAAACTTGCATTATGTGAATAAATATAACTATATTGCCATTTCTTTTTTTATATAAATTTAAAATTTATGTGTATTTATTTTTTAAATTACTAAGTTTATTCCTGTTATTAAACAAAAATTTATATAGTACATTTAAGAAAAATAAAGGGTCATTTTGAATTTTAGACAGTCATTTGCAAATGATTGTATCTATTGGAGAGTGTCTTGCTTTGACGTTATTGTGTAGACCAGACCGGTCTAGAATTCATACAGACCTGCCTGTCTGTTTTCTATGTCTTCTGTGTTTTAGCTCAGAGCTTCTGTTGTACTTGGCCATGCCCAGACCCTTTGCTTACAGGGAGAGACTTTTAGGCCTTTTGCAAGATTCTGGCTTTAGCAGACAACCTAGGATGGATTTGCTCATGCCATGAGCTTAGAGCATTAATTCCCATAGGACAGGATTGGGATAGTAGGCAGCTCAAGCTAGGGAGGACCTGAAGGGGCTTGTCCTGCAGCTCTGGACTCCAGGAAGTCTCTGTGCTTTTAACCATCTGCCTTTGCGTCAGTTTCATTCAGCCTGTTTGTAACTGGGATCTGACAGTGGAGGAAGCTCCAACTGTTGTGTCCTGTTTTAAAATTTAGTGGGGCTTCTTAAAAATTCCTCCTTCTGTATGATCTCTCTGTAGGTTTCTATATAAGACCTCCACGAAGGGAGGACCTCCCTTAAGCCTCAAGAATTTGCGGCCACTCAATAACGCACAAGACAGCATTCTTGATGCAACAGCAAGAGGTATATTTCGGGATCAGTCGACTGATGGTCAATTCATAACCCATGCAGGAGCAGAGGAATTGACCTCTTGGCAGGGGAGTACAGGATATATAAAGGAAAAAAAAAAAAAAAAAAAAAAAAAAAAAAAAAAAAAAAAAAAAAAAACAACCAACAACAACAAACAAATGGGGGGGAGGGGAAACCAAAGAAACATGAAACAAAAACAGTAGAAAGTCTCAAAAAGTGGGTTCTCTTCCCTGAGGTCTGAGGAATGTTAATCAGCCCCTACTTTCTCTCCTGAATGTTAATCCTGCAAGTGTCCTCTGACTCAGAGGTAATGTATACCTCCTGGAATGTAGAGTGTATCCTAGGGCAGTGAAGGCCTAAAATCTTGCATTTAGTTCTGCTTTCTTGGTGGAACTAGTATTTTTCATAAGTTTTCTATACCTTTCACCTATTCCTTGGCTAGGAGCCCTCCTTTTCTGCTCATCTCTTGTGTTGCTCAGAGAACCTGTGCCTTTGGTCTTTTTACTTTCTCTTCCTGTCCCTGTTCCCCTCTCCCTCCCTCTCTCCCTGCCCCCCTCTTCCTCCCCATTGCCCTCTCCCTCTCTGTTTCAGGCCTTTTCAGTATGTAAGCTCATGTTCTAATTTCTTTAATTGGACATCAATTGTAAATGTTCTGGTTCTGCCTCCCAGCCCCATGCTCCTAGAAATAAAACTCGGGTGCAAAATATATTTATAAATGCATGGCCATATAGCGAGGATCTATTCCGACTAGATTGAAACTTAGATAGCTCAATTATTTTAACCTACATTCTGCCAAATGGCTGGTTACCTGTTCTCAGGTACCATGCATCCATCTCCTCACATCTTCTGGGTTAATCTACTGCCTGGCTCTATTCCAGAATTCCTTCTCTTCTTTGGTGTCTCACCTCCCATTTCATTCATAAGCCCTAAGCCATAGGCTTTTGACTTGACACTGACTTTTCTGACTATGCCAATAATATTAATTTATTACTAAGTTTTAATACTTTATTATATGTATTCTAGTCTTTTCTAAAACTATTTTTCTGACACTGTCAATGAACTGTTGGTCCTACTGACTCAATATTTTTTGTAAATTTACAATACATATTTAAATAAAAAAATAAAACTAAGAGAGACAGAAATAATGTTATTACAGAGTCAAAGGAAGGAATAGAATTCAGGAACACCAATGTGGCTATATTTTAAATATTTAAAGTGAAATCATACCTATAAAAGTTAACATTTAAGTAATTAATAGAACTATCAAAAAACAAGTGAAAAATCATACTACTGAATTTATTTAACTTTGTCCCATACTTCATTAAAAGTGCTGTTGACATGGTTTCATATGCTTGTTTTTCTTTTAATGTTTGGTGTCTTAAAATATATTTCTAAAGAAAAAAATAAATTGATATAATTGAAATATTTGTATATAACATAAAAGTCTGTCAGTTGACAGAATTGACAGATCTTTTTCGTAATTTCTGCAATCAAAAGGAGAAAATGTTGCCTTTTCTAATCAACTTTCAATGTCAGATTTTACAATTCTCTGTGTGTGTATCTGTATCTTTCTGTCTTTCTCTGTGTCTATCTCTGTCTGTCTCTCTGTTTCTCTTTCTTTCTCTCTCTCTCTCTCTCTCTCACACACACACACAAACACAAACACAAACACACACACACACACACACACACACACACTCTCTCTTTCTCTCTGTGTGTGCGCTGTCTAACATGAAATGGGAAGTAACTTACTCACACAAAACAGTTGGTGTTTGATTGATTGTGCCTATCCACACATGTGTCTCAGTGGTGTAGAAGGGATAGTATCACTAATTGCAAATCCAATTCATGATTAATGTTGTTTTTAAGATCAGTAACCTTTTAAGGTGGAAGATCATTTTGCATCAATATCTGGGTTATTACTCCTTTACATTTATTTGGACGTGGCCTACTATTGGCTGTACTGCCTTGGAACACGACAAATAATGCTGTGATTACCAAATAGCTTCTTAATATAGAAAAATAATGCAGATAAAAGTTGTTTCTACTTCTCTTTAAACACTCATTACAAAGCATAACATTGTATAGAATGAGAAAGAAATTGAGTAAAGCAATATATAATAGATTTTGGCATATACTAAGCTACAAATTTCTCTAAACCTTAACAACAACAACAACAACAAAAAAAAAAAAAAAAAAAAAAAAAAAAAAAAAAAAAAAAAAAAAAAACAAAAAAAAAAAAAAAAAAAAAAAAAAAAAAAAAAAAAAAAAAAAAAAACCTTAGCAAATTGAGGAACATTTCACAGGTTAATAAATGATATGTGCACACGGTAAATATTTATTAACAACTTATACAACGTAGATTCATAGTACTACATTTTGTATAAGCAGGCAAAGTTTGCAGTAGTGTCAAAACAACCAAGCCACTTTTTACAGCCACACTATTTCACTGCAGTGATTAGTAAGCGGTTTCACATATTCAAGGTGTTTTAAAGTAAATGTTATGCAAATATGTTTGAATAAAGAATTAAAAGCTAAGCTAACATGCTAAACTTTCATGTAACTACTAAACTAAATGTTAATTCACCACAAATATGTTTTTGTTATTTATTTTGCTTGTCAGATACTCTGTGACCTATGCCTAATAGAAACAGTTATTGTGCTCACACGTTAAAAAGATAGAATACATCTACATAGTTTACTCATAATTTTAACAAGGAATAAACTGAAATGCAATCAAATGGTGCAGGATCTCACAAGGTAACTCAAGAAACCTGGAATCAGCCTAACTTATGTAGCCTAATTTAGATGCAAATGCATAATCCTCCTGTCTCAGGCTCTGTGGTACTGGATGGAGTACAGGTTTAAAATATCATTCCACGCTCAAAAAACACATATTAAGTATGTGTTTGTGTGTGTCTTTAATGTGTCTTTTCCTATGAAATGTGAATAGCATCTGCTCCTCACATAGGTGTGACCTCATCAACAACAATTGAAAAGAACACAAGTCTTGTTTAGTGAACTAGTGAACGTGTTGCACTTACAGAATCATGGATGTTGTTTTCATTTTAATTATAGAAACCCAAGTGATTAAAAGGCAGCTGTAGCCCAAGCTTCCTTCGGACTTGTGATGCTCCTGCCTCTCCTTCCTTCAGCAAATCCTACTGGTGTGTGCCACCACAATAGGAAAGGAGTACCAGTCCAAGCTAGCCAGCCAAGACTGAAGTAGCTGAAAGGAACTTTATCTGGCATCAATGGGAAGGGAAGCCCTTGGTCCAGTAAAAGCTTGATACTCCAATGTAGAGGAATGCTAGGGAAGTGAGGCAGGAGTGGGTGAGTTGGTGAGGAAGCATCCTCATAGAAGCAGGGTAAAGGATTATGGGATAGGGGATTTGCAGAGGGGAAACTGGGAAAGAGGATAACATTTGAAATGTAAACAAATAAAATATCCAATAAAAAAGTCAGTTGTATCTTTCTAAAGACTTCCTTAGTATAGGTTAAAAACTCAAAACAATAGAATCCCACTAAACTAACTAATCTACTGACTCTTGCAAATATTGCACGGTTTTATACTCTTGTGGGGGCACCTAGTGAATCTTGAAAGGTTCTGCTCTTAAGTCCTCTAAGCCCATCATCTAACTACAGGGTGGACTATTTCGAGATGGAAAAAATGTCTGTATAAAAATATTACATGAAATGAAAAGCTGGACAGTGTAGAATGGGGAAGAGTATTAGTGAGATACAAGCGTGGGTATAGAAAAGGGTAAAGAAAATGAAAATGTACAAAGTCCATTATTGACCTGAAGAAAAAGGTTATTATGAAACTTAGAGTTGTGAACAACAGTTATAAAGAGATTTCTGAAGAAAATTAATTTAAAAATATATTTCTACGCTTCTGGGTTATATTCAACGTATGAGTTTAAAATGTGAAATCTTTAATGTCATGTACTCATCAGTTATTATGTAACAATGAGTTCAACATCAAGATGTTAAATAACATAACACAGATTTCAAATGTGTCCTCACATCTTTTATTGATATCACTGAAAGTTTAATTTCATCCTTTGATCACTATGTTGAATCTATATCAAGCTAAACAAAATTATATGAAAACCTTCTTTTGTGCTGTTTTTTCCATGTTATTGCATTAATCAAAGAGTTTATTTCTTTTTTTTTTTTTGCTGGAAATAGCCCCCTATACATTCAGTGTATTCATTTGAATAAGTATGTAAATTATTTTCAATATTACAAGTAACCATTTTGTAAATTTGCTTATAAAACACATAGGATGGAACAAGATGTATCATGGTTTTAAAACTACTTAAAATTCTTTTATTATCAATTTGTAGTTTATATAGAATTCTTAATTTTTAAAAAGAAAGAAATCCAGCTTTTTTTCACATACATGGTCAGGTGTGATACTATGCTCTCTCCAGTAAGCAACACATAGAGAAAGGGTTTTGTAACTATACACACACAGACACACATATATGGATGTACCCCCCTCCTCCCAAAGCCAGGGCAGACATGAGTTAAATAGGGAGGGA